>WOGO01003744.1:0-13971 GCA_015342085.1 Leptinotarsa defecta | reverse complement strand
CCGGTATACAGCTGTTTCAGCCTATTGGGCATCGTCAGTACCGGGCAGGCGGTCCTCGATTGAAGACAAAATGAGAAAAACCAAGAAAGTACTTGATAAAAATAGCTGCGTAAACGCAAGCGAAACGTAAGTGGAACCACCTATTGGTGTGACACCCAAGTCAACTTGCCAAGTTTTTATGTCAGTGTTGGCAAGATTTTAGTAAAGAAACATCAGTCAATTGAATACAGAATACAGTTCTTAGGGACCCCCAATCACGAGAAATTCAAAATTTAACGCCAAATAAAATTTAATTTGATAAATAACAGGAATATTGTCCACATAACGATAATGAGGCTCGAAATTACTGAACTGAAGTTTCAACATGTCGTTTCTCTTCTGACATTCATCAACATTCACTCAATTCTCGGCGAACATTCTTTGAATGTTATTCAGTGGCACTCGTCAATATTATTAAGCAGAACAACTGAAATTACAATGAAAATAAAATACAAGCAACAATCAAACATTCAAAAAGAAAATTGAACTGTTAACACCACATGAAAATCAAAAACATTATTAACTGGAAATGAAAATAAAAAATTTAAAAGAGAGAGAGAGATTCCAAATCAAGTTAATTCACGACATTTAGATTGTTAGTATCCAGAATCGTCTTCGGGTGATAATTCTTTACAGATTATTTCAAGTATTCCAAATCAATTTATATCATATTAGACAATGGAAGTCCGAACTGATGAATTGCACCAAGAAACATTGTCAACTACCTTCAAACAAATCATCTGAAAAATATATAATAACAGAATTATTAAATAGACACATCTCATATTATAACTTCACTGGATTTTTATTATTTCACTGATTGATTTATACTATTCTCTGTTTAAGTTACCATAAAAATTTTTAGCGGGTAGTGTTTAATTCAATAAAATTTGTATTTTTATGTTGATAGTTGAAACTCAATACCGAAAAAATAATATATAGGAGATTGCAATGGGAATGAAAAAAGTTGCTTTCATTCATCGAGCAACTACAATTTTTTCAAAGATAGCTTTTCCTGATTAGGGAAAATTTACAAAGGATCGACTCTTATAGTATCAAAGTAACTAATCAAAGCAACTAAACAAAGCAACTAAACAAAGTAAAACACAAGTCTGAGTTAGTTTTTTTTATCTGCATACTGGAAATATAGATTGTCCGATACATCATTATTGTATACAACATAATAATAATAATGTTTATTCACGAAAGTTCAATATTTCACAACAATTGAAGTGAAAAAATCAGGAAACTTCAGTATGAAACCATCGCTTGTATGTGATATTAAACTTAAAACTAAAAAGTATAACATTGTAGCATACAATGATAAAAAAGTAGTACAAGTATATATTTTGAAGCACATGAGTACATAATCTTGTTAAAAGCAATTATAACTAGTGAATGTATAAATAAAATAGTAAATAATTATTTATTTTATTCTTTTTCTCCCTTCGATATTTATAGTAAATGACATATTTAGGGTAAGTGCAGTGGGTGTGTTTGTAATAATTGAGGTTTAGGTACATCATATTCGGTGTGGAAGTCATATTTGGGCTTTATCATATTCAGGTATTGTCTCATATTCAGTTTGTTGTCAGCTTTGTGTATATGCATGCTATATACTAAAGATTGGTGTTTTAACTTCAATCACTTTTTTGAAAGTTTGGTTGACAAAATTATGACACAATGTCTTTTTGGAACGCAGAATTCAATTTTTTCTTTAATTTTTGTACATAATGGAACTATTTATATCGTTGTCTAATTGCTTTTCCCGATCTAGATATATTGTTTTCTCTGTTCCTGGTACTATAATTGTGATCGACAGATTCAAATTGAATTTTATTGTTTTTCACATCAAATGATAGGTTGATGCAGTAAGCCTGCCTTACGTCGAATACATTGGCCTCTCTAAATACTTGCTACTGCTACTGAATAACATTGAGCATTTTCAAGTGATAGTCGTTAAGACCTCCCCAGCCAATTATGTTGTAAGATATATGTGACTGTACCAGAGCATAGTATAATACTTTCAAATGATTTATAACTAAAAATTCTTTCAAATATTTGAATTTGAATGAAATGCCTCTCAGTTTTCCTACTATATTTTTGATTTGATCCCATCTAAGATGTCTGTCTATTACAATGCCTAAGTATTTGATGGAGTTTACTTCTGGAATTTTTGAGTTATTTACGAATCGTAATAAACCCATATTGGGTAAGTGATTGGAATGAAAAGTAAGTGATGAGTAGTTTGTTTTATCTAAACAAAGAGTTAATTTTTTATATCTAAACCACTTATCTATTTTACTAAAATCAGTTTCAGCTTCTGTTTTTAAATTCACCCAAGTATCAGATTCATACATATAATATTGCAGTGTCATCTGCAATATTATATTAATAGTGCAGATGACACCGATTATTAATATTTGTTTCTGTTCTCTTACCCTCGTATAAATATTACTTGTAAGGTAATTCATCGTATCTTCTGTTGATTTTCCTTCTTTGAAGCTGAACTGAGAACTAGAAATGACTTAATGTTTGTTCAAGAAGCTCAGAAGTCTTATTTTCAGTATTTTTTCAATTATTTTTGTCAAATTTGAGATGAGTGAAATCGGTCTGTAGTTGATTATGTTCATTTCATTTTCACTCTTGTAGAGTGGTTTAATAATTCCAATTTTGAGAACCCGTGGAAAACACCTGGTATCAAAGCATCTATTTATCAAGTTTCAATTCCGTGATTACTTTATGCATTTTTTGTTATCACTATGGATATTTTTCATTTCACTTCTCTTCGGTATGGAATATCAAATTTATCCACAACGGAGAATCATGTATACATTTTTTTATTCCCCCTTCTAAGCAGCCACCTAAATCCTCCATTGTGTCTCTCACTTTGATTTTATTCAGAAATAATGATAGAGTAAAATTATATCTACCACAAAATTCGTCTGTATATGATATTGCCCCACCTTATGCACTCTCCATATTCTGCCTAGTCCACTCGGCTTTTATGTTCATCAATTACATTCTTTTGCTTTCAAAAATATCCACATATCGACTCCAGAACTTGTTCATAAATAATAGTCAGTAAAAAAACGATAGCAATCATCTAGTATGATGACACCGGCATATAATTGACTTCTGACCTGACTTCCTTTAACCTTTAACGTCATATCCGGTCAAATAGTCTCATTACTTGTGAGTTCTTCTACAGGTTTCTCATGTATATTCAGAGTTCTCTACAAAATTAACATGACATGAACATTATTTTTAAAATTACGCTGACGGAGGGTATTAATCATTCAAAATTAAAGCATGTCTTTTTGATTGTGGATTCCAATTGAGATATGACGTGAATTGATTATTATTGGAAACTGAATGACACTATATCGCCAATGAAGGGGTGTTGAATAGTTATACAGGGTGAGACATAACTCAATAAATAATTCGTATATTTCAAAGTGTCAACCTTGAAATGAACTATTCTCCACAAGGAAATTCCGGCTCTGAGTTTCAACGTTTGAATTAGTTCCAATCTTGCCAGTTGACCTGTAAGATAACACCAAATGGAGTAATAGGCGTTGTTGTAAAAAATTAGGATTTATTTGGTTGAATTTGACATTGGACCTACTTACCTAACTATGTCTTTCACTGCATTTATACAATTTTGAAACTATTAACGATAATGATAGATTCCACGGTTTTCGATTTCTGTTCTTATATTTGTGAAATAAAAGTTGAACAAAAACACATCAAGTTATGGAAGAAGTACTGGTGCAGTTTTAAGGCATCACCAAGTTGATAAATCTATCACTAAGGGAATGTTAAATTCAGAACAAATTTATGAATATCACAAACTTCATTTCTGAGAATACTCAACCAATACCATTTCAATGAGGATGACAGTGTTTCATCTAAGTAAAATTTCATCTCTTTCATTTACTTCATTGTGTAGCAATCCTGTAAAATACATCTGATTCATTTCCATAATGAATGTTTGGAGTACGAACTGAATAGAGAAAAGTGTTTTTGTATGATTCAGGGTTTTTTCGTGTGATCCGATGTTTATATGAAAATAGCTGTTTCGAAAGGGCTTTATCTTACAGTTTGTGTCTGAAAGTTAGTTCTTTGCATGATGTACACATCTTTGTATCGAGTAAAATTTTTCTGAAATTCATTGCTTCCTTCCTCTAGAAGATTCTCACATTTTTTTGTATTAATTTGGATGAGTATAAAGCTAAAACCTTCCTTTCGGGAACCAATCTTCCATTAGGTGCAAACTACAGACGGTCATCCTGCCTGTCTTCAGACAGACAAAAGCTTCACCTTCTCCAATCACAGATCAACACATACCCAATGGCGTCCAGAAGAATCCTATGAATTTTCTATTCACAACTTCTCCTCGTTGGTGACATTCATTAAAATAGCTTGATACCTTAACTTCTCACAGAAAAGTGCATGATTAGTGGTGATCATCACCATATAAAATAGACATCTGCAATACTCATAGAGGAACGCAAACCCAAATCATTTTTGGTGACTTTGAATATTTCCACATCTTTCGAAATGTTCAGGAAATTTGATGATTATTTAGCTCTCGTGAGCTCCGAGATTAGATTAGATTGTCGGGGAGCTAGCCCATGGCCTAATTCACTGCGACCTTTTCAGATCTATTGTGATGCTCCTTATTGTTAGAGCTCATTATCTAGCTTGATCTCTTTGATGAGACTCCATAGCCTTGACACTGACCCCTTCATTAACCAGCCACTGGTTTTTCTTCCCCAAGACACTCTGCTTCAAAAAGATCATGCACAAAAATTCTCGTTATCTATTCCAAGTTTAATTTTTCCCTCGCAAATTAAAACTGAAACTGAATTACTTACGTTATACCAGTATATTATCATATCTCAACCAATCACATACTGGTAACTCTTGATCTCATGCTGATTGCTTTGGTGTTCAATCACATTCTTACTCATATAACATTTCTTTTCCAGGTTGTATTAAATTTTACTTCAGAGAACCCACAACGACCACTTCTCACAGCATGTGTCCTGAGAGGATACAAGACATTTCAACCGTGCCAGATCGACTCCAGAGTTTTGACCTCACCAGTTCCATCTCAAGGTTTCGACTCCAACTATTTCCGCTGAGGTAGAAATCACGACTTTCTGTATTTATCTGGAAAATATTTCTGCCGTGTTGCGTCAAGCTGGTATAAACTTAAGATTTGAGGGTAGGCAGGATATCATTTCACAAAATACTCCAATAATCAGAACACCATTTCAGGTAATAGGGGTATTTGAAAATAAATTCCTATTTTTCATCTGTTTCCCTTTTTCTCGGGCGATAGTAGAATAGAGTTGGATCACATAGATTAATGTATTTATAGCAACTTTTATTTTATAGATAGTTTTAACGACCAAATCTTTTGAATTTTGAGCTAATACTTACCGTGGAGAGATAGTTCTTCGCCACCTCGCTGGAATGACCAAGACGTAGTCTATGAAATCGACAGAAGACCAAATCTTCGAATATATCAAAGACGTAGACATGATATCTTTCCAAAGGGGAGAGTCAAAGATTTGTCGAATGGAATGTTACAAGAATCAAGTGTGATATGAATGCGTACGAGTATCATCTCATGAGGTAGGTATATTCACCAGTGCAAGTGAGTCTGAATATGGAATATTTGTCTACTATTGATGTCCAATTCCATCGAAACAGATAACAGCTTTTGAACGTGACTCCTGAAGAGATTTTTAATGTAACCTTTCTGATGGATACTCAATTTCCAACTATCATTATTTGAGATTCAACCTGGAATCATCAGATTATTATCACGTTTAAAAAACGTGAATTCATCATCAAAAATGTATGCTAGTCTAAATAAGAGCTGCGAAAGCTTAGTCAACTATTTAATGAAGGTGAAAGTTCTGGACAATGGGAAGATCACAGAGTAGATATCTCAGAGGTCAATTCTACTAGTTCCGACTTCCATTGTCTTAAATTTTTGGTAATAACTGAATCAACTCAACTCGACATCCAGGTCGTTTAAAAAACGTGAATTCATCATCAAAAATGTATGCTAGTCAAAAAGCTGGCAAAGCGAAGTCAACTATTTAATAAAGGTGAAAGTTCTTGACAATAGGAAGACTACAGAGTAGATATCTCAGAGGTAAATTCCACTATATAGTTTGGACTTTCATAAACTCAACTCGACATCCAGGTGGTTTGAGAAGCGTGAAGTAATCAACAACAATGTATGCTAGTCAAAATAAGAGCTGAGAATGCTTAGTAAACTATTCAATAGAGGCGAGAGTTTGGACTTACATGATATGATATGATTTGAAATCTCTGAAAGAAGAAATGAAATCAAATATTAAAATGAATAGCTGATAATAGAAATATATTGAGCATTGAATACAATAAAATGAAAATGAGTGAAAAATAAAAGAATTGAAAGGTTTTCGCTTTCTACTCATCCATCTTGATACAAAAATTGTGGGAATCTTCCAAAGAAAGGAAGGAAGTAATCAAGTTCAAAAATCAACTCTATATATAAACATTGAAATAAACGAAAAAGAAAAAATATTTTCAAAATAAATACTTTTATATGAACGCTGAATCATAGAAAAAATACTTTTTTCCATTCCGTTTGTATTCCAAATATTGGTATAGAATCTAATAAGATATCATTAACATGATTAATACACAATATAATTGACGAAAGAAGTAAAATTTCAATTAAATGGAACACTGTCATCCTCACTACCAGACATTCGATGTTTCGCCGTAAAATTGACCTTATCGGCTCTTCAGTAACAAATACGCATGATATTATGAGAAAAAACTCAATGCGTTCATAAATTGGGACTTTTTGTTACGGAATGAGTTAAATCCACCCATGTCATCATGGCAGTATGTAAATAACATTCATTCACTAATTTGATAGAATAGGGATTTTGTTCAAATTAAAAGGGTATATTGTCAGGAGAGATTGATTTTTGGGCTTTCTACTTTTCCATCTTGTGTCTGAAAGTTACTTTGTTGCATGATCTACATGATTAAAATTGATTGCTTCCTTCCTTTCTTTAGAATATTCCCACAATTTTTGTATCAAGATGGAAAAGTAGAAAGCCGAAACTTTTCTTTCCTGAAATGAAATAAAAATTAAAAAATATTTCAAGCCAAGTTACTCCACGACTTTTCGATTGATAGTATCCACAATGATGATGGCTCGACTATTCCTCTGAGAGATGACTATTTATAGGTCGTTCCAATACTTCCATTTATCCCATTTTTTCCTCTCTCCACTTCACCGGCTAAGTGGCAGTTGATTGTTTTTTCGCTTGAATAAAGGTTTCTATATCTAGCGTATCTCTAAGCTAACTTGGCCGAATGCGTCGTTAGACAACATATATGCAGCTGTTCTGAACTTCCTCTTGAACCATTAGTTCTAGAAATTCAGCTACTCAAAATTTGTCCAGATTTTTCTTCCAATTATACAACCACTATAAGGAAATAATTCATCTTTTGTGAATTCAAGGCAGTTTGTCGGATTAGTACAGACAACCGAAGTAACGGAACAAGATCAATTAATCAGTTTCGGCGTGGGGAGCCTTTACACCAACGTTCCTGTCGAAGAAGCACTTTAAATCATACAGAAGAAGTAACTTGGATTGAGATTTTTCTTAATTTTCATTAATTCTGATTATTCATTTTTTAATTTTTCACGTATTTTCATTTTATTATATGTATTGATTTGCACCGTTAATCTAATAAACTCCACTTCGAGATATAATGGACTTCTTCCACAGGTTAAGAATTGAACTGATAGAGGAAATAATAATTGAAGAAGAATTGACATAATATCAAAAATCACGAACGAACATGGAGTTGACAAAATAATTGATTAACAAGATTACTCTGAAATAGAAAATAATATAAGAAAAAGTGAAAAATGAAACTGAAATTGAACTCAAGACCTCATAATCCTCAGCTTGAGACTTATGGAATGAAAATCTATGATTCAATTAAGGTAATATCTAACAATCTGTTCATTAGGTAAACATATAGTTAGGCATTTTCAAACATTTTATGGCTAGAAATTGTTCAACATAAATATTCAGGCATTATACACTTTGATAATTTTGAAAATTGAAAAGAGTTTACTAACTGTTTCATAATTGAAATTATATTATGCCAAGTGATAACAATAATTGAAATTGTCTTCTTGATTTCTGTGAAATAACGCTTTCGTAAAGAAAAGCTTCACGTATCGATTTTGTTCAGTTGGAATGTAATATTCTAATTATGAAAACATATGCAATTTGTCATTGTAGAGAGAAAAATTGAGAAATTATGAGAGGTTGAGGAAAGATGCATGTTCTGCTTCACCATACGCATAAATTCATAATAAAAACTTATCATCGTCTCGGTGTACTTAGGTTACCAATTGAGATAACCTAATTTGGTTCAGCTCGTTTACTGATGGTAAATTGATTGAAGGACTGAAGTTACTTGACAGCTTTTGTATCAATAGTATTTGCTCGGTATTGACGATTAGATATCATATATCAATACCAGAAAGAGTCATAATTTTTACGCCGCAATACCTTAAGAGATGTAAAGGACAACCATTAAATTGTTTAACGTTGCTTCATTCCACTCGAAGTCGAGAAATATCTTTATAGGAAAGGAGAAACTTGATGTAATAAAAATTTCCCCGCATAGAAACTGGAACTATGCTCCTAATGACAGTGCTTTACATTTATGTTAATTATAGCTCAGACCGGGGTTCAAAATCTCCTTGAGCATAATAATTTGTTATAAAATTTCCGCACTTGGCATGGGAGAATCTCGAAGTGTGGGATCTTTTGTTCTGAAGAACGCAAGGTTGTAACGAGACGACTTGATAACTGTTGAAGCTCTAGGAAGGAACTTCACAATTAACTAGAATTCACACATTATAAATGAATAACGGTACAGATTTTTTAAATTGTATGCTTTGGGTTCATTTGATAGTGATATTTAAAATAATAAGATATTTTCGAGAAATATGGCAATTGATACTTAACAGATACAGTTCGCTAATACAGTTTCATCAGAATATATCTGCCATTTATATTAGTTCATATTCAATCTCTATGAATGAAATGTATCCATTGTAACACAATCAATACATGTTTTAAACGTCTTCGACTATACGGTAACATGAAAATTTTGGACATATAGTTCAAAACTATTTCATAAAATGAATTCATTGAATCTCATTTGCAATAAAATTTCCATTGAAATATGCATCGATTTTCAACTATATACTTACTACCCAACAGTATTGAAAGAGGATAGTATTTTTGTACCAAACCACTCAACTCCCTTTGATGAAATCTACGGACTTTTATGTGTTGAAAAATATTAAAATGTGTTGTGGTTGTGGCATTGAATCTGGCCATTATGAGGCATTGGTCGAAGACGAAACAGACTGGTTTAAATTTGACGACAGTTCTGTCACTAAGTATTCTGGCGATGTCTTGAATTTATTGGAGCCTCCGGAAATACCCTACATTTTGTTTCACGAAAGAGAGGGCATTGGCAAATCAATTTTTTGTTGTTTCATAATTTCATCATTTGTGTTACTTTCTTCTTCAATATTACAATAATTTACTGAAAATAAAATGTGATTGAGTCTTGTTTTATAGTAACCATAGGTTTGACTCCTTACGAACAACAACCCTTAGAAGTGCAAATTTGGGCAAGCTGAGGATTCACGAGACCCTATATTTCAACCTGCGATTCCTATCGTTCCAACTATTTGCCTATTGAGTATGTTGAATGAAATATTGAATGTTGGGGAGTTTATTTCAGGATCCATTTTGGAAAAAAAATCTCATTAGTAGATTTTCAAAATCGTTTGGTAGGAACAATCAAAAATATACTCATTGAAAATATAACGGAGTAATATTTTTGACAAATTCAAATGCTGTGGGAAAGGTGCGATTAATATTCAGGAAGAAAGTCGATGGGATCTAAAAAAAATCAATCAATACATCAAATATAGGCCGGTAGAACCAATTTAAAGCAATCGATTCCTGCAAATAGAGTTGGAAAAAATTCATTGACTCCTTGAGGATAATTGAAAAACGTATTTTGTGTGTACTTCATATATGTTGGAGTTTCTTCTCATATAATTAAAAATCTTGCACGACAGGGTGCTGAAGTTTTGGAAAAAAAAACATTTATTTATGATATATCTGGTATGACACTAGATATGTTTGTGAAACGGAGTACGAATTTTTTATGTATCGGAAGGAATTTTTTGTAGTTCAATACGAATTTCATTTTTGTCAGTAGCATCTATAAGGAATTTAAAATTAATCATTTTGGGTCAGTCGGTTGCCAGGCGGTTCGACGTGGGTGCTTTGTTCACTCACCCAAATTGACTGCCGTGTTGGTCGGTGGTTCAATCCCTAGTCTGAACGATCGATTTTCACTTGCTGTGGTCCAACCTGTGTTAGGAATCATACGTTAAAAGGTAAGACCTCGTTAATCCTTAGCTCGCACTAGTTTCGACTTCTGGGGGTTGTCGTTCATAGGAGTGCGACAGCTGGTTAACGGAAAAACATATTTTAAAGAGATTTTAAACAGAACAGTTATAAGCCACTGTTTTTGGAAATCCTCATAACTTCCTGAACAATTCTGGTGCCTTGATTTTTTTTGATTCAACATAATGTTTTCGCGTTGGAAATGTATCTACAAGGTGAGGTGCAGATCTGGTTTAGTGAAAAATAACAGTTATTTGTTGGAGTCATTCAATTTGACGGTCAGTCTTTACTGAGATTTCATGATATTTCCTTCGTCCTCGCAGTCAACGCACATACCACTGATGATGTCTGCCGCAGTAGCAGATGAAACGTTTAGTACTTCAGGTGCCGTCTGCCATGGCCTACCAGCACGGATTTTGTTCACTTCAACCATGACTTCGACCATGACCAGTGAAAGCTTATGTTCTTTTATTTGACAGTATTATCAACGCACTTGAATCAGTAGGTTATATAAAGAACACTTTCAAACATTTTTAGAAGATTGGGCGATAACGATTCTGTATTAAATAAGAACACAAAAACTTGGGAACATTCCGACTTTGAATCACCACTCGGTGTAAACCTATGAAATTATAAGAGACAAATTCACAATTTTCCTTTAATCAGATTACATTTATTTATAATTAAAGTTCAATTGTACAACAGTATGTGAGAACAATGTTCATATATTTCGTATATTCTTCAGAATAATGATCTACAAGAGGTTGGTTTCAGGTCAAAATTTTAATTAATTTCCTTTCTTTAGATCTAGTGTTCATACATAAAAATACATAACGAAAATGGCTACAAAGAAAATTCAAGGTAAACAACAAATCGAAAAGTTTCACCGACGATTTTGAAATTGAAAATTTATGGAACATCAAGAATTATTTTCGATCAAAAAAAAAGAAAATAAATGACAGGAACAAAGGAAGCCGAAAAAAAGATGGATAAAACACACGAATAGCAATGTGAAACAGATAGTTAGCAGTTATACGGTGAAAAAAAAATAGAATGATTCCAAATTCGTCAACAAACTTTTATAAATAACGAATTTGAAAAATAACAGAAAGTGTGTAAAATAAAGGCAGAACTGAGTAGAAATAAACAACAAAGCAATAAAATAAATTAATTTGGGAGAAACTCAGAAGACGGTGTACTGAAGGTAAAACTCGTTGCTGAATTCATGAAAAATGAATGATAAAATGTCGCTGGAATCGCGAAGGCTGCTTCTCAAAAGCTTGGAATGTTCCGAACGAAAAAACTGTGCACACCTCAGCAACTTTTGTTGCTTTATAAAGCTCAGATCAGACCTTGTTTGGAGTATTGTTCTCATGTATGGAGCCCTGCCCCTAAACATACAATGAAGTTGCTGGATTCCATCCAGAAAAGCACAATCCGCCTGATTGGAGACGCCAACACCTTGATGGTCTGGAAAATCGACGAAACGTTGTGGATTTGTCTCTCTTCTATAGATACTTTCACGGGAAGTGTTCAAGTGACTTGGCACGTTTGATTCCACCAAGAGCGGTACATATCGGAAATACGTGACGGACTGTGGCTGCTCATTGTTTTGAGGTTCAACACAGTTCATCTCGAACTTTCCTGTTTGAGAACTCTTCCATTTGGAGAACGGCATTTATGTGGAATGAAATACCACAGTGGGTTCATGAAATATGGAGCTGAGTATAATCCAGGCAAATAGAGAATTCCGATCGTGTAGACATACTCGGATTTACAAAAGACCTTATTTTGAGTGTAATCCAACCGTCGATGTCGAAGACAAATCAAAAAATGAACTGTGTCTGAAATGTACTGTTTGATGAAGAGATGAATGAAACTGCTAGGAAAGTATTTTTCATAAAGTTCATGTGGTTGGAGCATTTAATTTCATTTCATTACTGGATGAATGGAAAAATAAAGATTATTTTCAATACTTTTATTTTATTTCTGGTCAAAATCAGTTGATTCATATGCAAAATTCAAAAAATTCGGATAGCTAGTTGCTAAGGTTGGAATATGGTTAATTGTTCTGAAGTTTCCTAGGAAAATTTATAATTTTAGAGTTTATTGAAATATTTTGTAAAGTCACAAAGGACGACAATGACGGCAAGGTTCATCATGAATTGTCCTGGAGAATGGAAATTTCTAAAACTAATATTGACGATTATTAAAAAACTTTCACCTATGACATAATTTCTCAATTATGAAAATTTAAAACAATATTATATGATGGAGGTTATGAATTCTCATCGGATACTTATAAATATTGAGTTTCTTGGAAACCTATCCTCAGAATAAATTCCTCAGGTTGAATGTTTTTCAGGGAAAGTTTGAATCATGTCTGATCTACAAAACTATGAAAACTATAATTTTTATGATGTCGTATGCTCTACATGTCGCACTTAACGTGTTCATGGAAATAATTTCATGCTCCATGTCACTCCCTACACGGTGTTGTGGGTTGATGAAATAATTCGTTTTCTTCGCCAAAGAAATATCTCGAAGCACGTCAACACCATACTGAAAGAATATTTGTTGTAAGTTTTATCATTCTCGAATGAAAATATATTATGAGCACAATTGACGATATGGTCATCAGATTGTATTTAATGGTGCACATATCTAGTACTGAAAGACGGCACTTAGAAACAAATTTTTCAAAATATTTTCAAAAAAACAAACCAATCTATTACAATGAATCGATGGCTGGCTCATTTGTCTGTTAACAAATTTTGCTTTATAACAGTTTTATTGGTCCCGTAATTCGATCAGCCATATTATGACACTCCTGACCACCATTTTTCCCTAATCATATTTACATTTCACAACCCCCGATCTGAAGTAAATATCTTGATTGTGAATCAGTTTTCGAAAATGAATTATGAGTTCAAATCTTCTCAGTTTATTTCTCTGAAATGTGTCGATAATCAACATAATGCTTACTGGGTTTATTGTATTCGTTTGAAAATGTCTTTATAGGACGAAACTGCAGTAACGTTAGCTACCTACACATAAAAGTGGTATAAAAATATAGAAAGTTTTGATTCTCATTTTTCATGATGATCTACTACGGCTACATCCACCAATCTGTTACTGAGAAAATCTGGAAAAACTCTATGAAAGTACCGTCTGAGAGAAGAACCACAGATTGGGGATCTACCACAGATTGGGGATCAGTTCAAACTCATCACAAGAAGTTAGCAATTCATGAATAACCCAAAATATGTTTGGAGAAATATGGCAAAAAACAAATTGAATTTCACTAGTTCGGACTTCCATTGTCTACTATATAAAATGATTTGAAATCCCTGAAACAAGTAAAAAAAATAATTAAAAAAAGAATAGC
>WOGO01003742.1:0-13973 GCA_015342085.1 Leptinotarsa defecta | reverse complement strand
CAACAGGTATTTTCCAACAACTGTTCAAACAAACTAGCATAAACACCAACACTTCTTTAGCTTCAGGAAGTTGATCGCTATCCAAATCAGTACCAATGTCTACATACCCACAAAACTTTTTGCCAGTCCATTCAACTTGTTTTCGAATGGACATTTCATAAAAAAGTAAATTACAAATAATATCACATTTTTTTTTTGTTTAGCTGAATCAACTTTCAGTTTCAATGATGTTAACGCTTCTTCTGTCCACCCAGGAGCACCATCAACTGATTGGTACCAGATATTGGTACCATTATATATCAGCTTCTGATGATGAATTGAAATATTTTCAAATAGAAAATGGAAACAAGAAAGTGTGTTGACCCTCATTGGTTTTTATTATAAACCTTTCCTCAAGAACGGCGTCTAAAGCTGCCTGCAACTTTTTCTTCCATGACATATTTCAGATGTTCAACCAAGGGTTCAATCAACATCTTGAAATTGCAATCATAAACTGATTCTGGTTCTTAAATTCCAGCATTGGAAAATCCTTCTCCCTGAAACACAATTTCATCAAAGCAAGACATTCCGGACATTGCCTTTCACGTTAGTAATACCAGAAGGGATTTTTATAACCTTGTTGAAAGTTTTTCATAGGAAACGGTTCTCGATGTACGTTCACGTTTCGCCGAGCCAAGAACTAGTGAAAGATAAGATGCGATGTAGAACGTGGGAAGAGGCCTGCTACGATCCGCTGTTCGTTTTCGCCAATTACATCATTCGTTTCGGAAAAAAAGGTTTATTGGAATCTAGTTTTTCTTTATTCTGTTCGGCCGGCTTACAAAGTTAAATCGTAACAAATGAAGGAATTGGGATTGACGCAAATCCGTCTTTTACTGTGTTCTGAGTATTTTCAAAATGAATTTTCATGCACCAATTTGACCATTTCTGGAAATTCTAATTTATGTCGTTATCTCACTATTGATGAAAGTGATCTACTGACCCCTGCATGCATTGTCCCTCAATGTCCATTGAGATACTTCAGGCATTGAAGAACAAGGTATTTCGGTTTTCTACTTTTCCATCTTCGTATAAAAAAAAACTTCCAAAAGAAGGAAAAAAGCAATTGATTCAGAAATAAACTTTCTTTTCCAAAATTTACTCTCACCTGAAAATTTACACCTTTCAATTCAAACAAGATTCCTATGCCTGGAATGAAAAAATTTTGTCAACTAAACAATTTAGTTTTAGGGAAGGAATGTCAACAGAAGATGCAATTTTCAGTTTTTGTTTTTATTTTATTTTTATCGTTGTTTTAATAAAATTTTCAGTGTAACTCGAAATATGTATGATGGTTTGAATACTAATAAAAAAGTGATTGGAATATTTTTAAATATGAAGAAATCTTTTGGTACTGTATCTCACTCTAAATTCATAGAGAAACTAACACAATATGGAGTAAGAGGTGTTTACCTTGAACTTTTCCGGAGTTACTTAAGAAACAGAAAACGGTTCGTGGAAATAAATGAATATAAGAGTAACCAACAAATAACAAAGTGTGGTGTTCCTCACGGTACGGTTTAAGGACCTGTTTTTTTATTTCCAATAATAATTTACTTAATGCAATTCTTGATGGTGATCTATATTCATATACAGATGACACTGTGTATGTGGTGGATGTAGATAACTGGGATGAGACCATATCGAAGGCTGAAGTTGGTATGTCAATTTTGAAACATAACTTGCGTTTTGACTTGCTCACACTCAATATCACGAAAACTGAATTCATGAAATTTTCATATAGTGAAAAATATCAACCCGAATTTGATGAAATAAAAATATATAGTCCGAAATGTTTACAGAAACATTTTCAAAAATGCAATTACACTCTTGAATTAAACAGAACCCAAAAAATAAAATATTTAGGAATTTATATAGACTGTTGACTGGAGTGGAAGAAACATTCACTATTCACAAAAAATTAGAAAATTTCTTTATAGGTTCAGACTTCTGAGAAATATACTTGAAGTGAAAACACTATCAATGTTTTTTTATGCATTATTTCCGATATTATTACCTACGAAATCATAGCCTGGGTTGGTTAATATGAAAACTCATTGAAATATGTCGAATCTATTCATAAAAAACTCCTCAGATTCCCATCAAAAGTTTCATTCAAAAAATATTTTATTTTAAATCAGTACCATCTATATAAAAAACATTTTGCAAATACTGACATAATTGAATATCAGTATAATACAAGATCAAAGACCAACAAATGCTTTCAAATCACAAATCATAATATGTATTGGTTGTCAAATTTACAATACCTATGATTCACAATTGGATAATAGATAATACTGAATAAATTGAAAAGCTTTTATTTTGAAATCAATAACTTCCTTCTTTTGGAAATCATATGGTGTTTTTTATCAATACTTTCAGATATAATTCTCATGACTATTCTCTTCCGCATATTACTCTTTACTGGTGTTTCTCGTTTTTCTCAAGATCGTATTTTTTTTCTCAGTATAGTTATTCACATGTTCGGCCTAATTTGAAGTTTGACAAATTTTTGTGGAGCTGGAAAAATATACGCCAAAATGATTTTGCGTTGGAGTCAAATCGAGGACGTCGTTATTCTTGGAGAAAATTTTGAGGATGACGGAAGCATTACGGAAAATTTCAAATATACTACTCATCACTATACACAATCAATTCCCACATTTCTTCACAAAAAAATCTGCTTGAAGTCAGTTATACGGGATGTTTATTAAATATGCGGCAAAAATTCAAAGGACCATTCTTTGGACTATTCTTAGGATATTTTGTCCTTCGATGATTTTTGACAGGGCGCTTTGTGTCGAAGGTACGGAGCGAGGTAAGGTCTAAGAAATTTCTCAGACCTGATCATTACACACAATCACAATAAATTTGAGTTCATATATTTCCAGAAAATCTAGCTATACAGACATTACAACCCCAAGTTATTCTTTCCATCCATCAGACAGTCATAAATTAGCAGACTGAAATTTAATGTTGCACAGAGCATGTTCACTACCTTCGTCTGCTAACAATCTAGCTAGGGAAATTGATATAATTACACAGATAGGTCATACTAATGGTTTCAACGCAGATATTATCCAGAAGTTAGTCAGAAAACAAAGCCGAAAATTCACTTACAGATTAATATACCCTCGTCAAACAACTAGAAATCGGGAAATGGACAACTAACATATTTGGAAAAAGAACTGAGATAACTGTGGGTTTCTTCAGAAAAAACAATGTGGAAATAGCACATACCAGGTTATCTGATTTCCTTTTCAATGCCAAAAATAAGATGGACAAGTTGGAAAAATCTGAAGTTCATAAGCTTAAGTGTCCGGAGTGTAATAGTGTTTATGTCGGACAATGTGGTCGAAATTTACAAAAACGGTATGCTGAACATGAAACGTCCTTCAGACTAGGAAAACATTATTCGGTTTTCAAATCATTCCTTGGCATGCAACCACAAGTTCCCGAATCTAAACGATACGGAAATTTTGAACTATGCAAAGAAGGGTTACAAACTCAAATTGTGAATACAGGTACTCAATCAACTCAAGTACCTTTAATATTAACTACAGGGGTGTTATATAAGGGCAACCATTGTTAGTTCAATGTATAACTTTGAAAATGTCCTTATAGGATGAAACTAAGGTAACGTTCGTTACAAATAAAAGTGGTGAAAATCATAGAAAGTTTCAATTCTCTTTTCTCAATTACAAACCAAATTGAAGAAGAAAAAAGGTTTCAAACGAAATTACTTCACGACGTTTTCATTGTTAGTATTCACAATCGTCATCGGGTGATGATTTATACTCGAAACATCGTAAAGTAATTTGGTTTGGAATCTTTTCACCCTTTTTCAATTCCATTTGTGATTGTTCAGTTTTTAAATTTTGCTCATTTTTATTTTATTGTAATTCCATTTCACGTTTTTTTTGCTCAACATAATTGATATTTGTTACTAATCATTTCAATTTTATTTGTTTCTTCCGACATTTCATATCACTTTATAGTCATATTAGACATTGGGAATTGAAACTGATGGAATTCATGAATACATTCAGTTTTGGCTCTGGTTTTCAGCTACCCCTTTTTACTATTTCTTCGTTTGAACCTATCATCAGTATCGTTGAATATGAAAATAGATGAAATATAAAATGTTTCATAACTATAAGTGGATCAAATATGATTCACACTCACCATTTTATAGGCAAACAAACACCAACGAACCATTTTAAACCACTTTAGTTGCTTTTTATTCTGTAAAAAAAATCAAAGTGAATATATTTCAAAATTTATGACGTGTGTATATATTTGACTATCAAATTTGCAAACGAATATACCTGAAATGCTTTATGTCACTTAAGTTTTGATAAAAGTTTTGACAATTATTTGTGTTCTTTATAAATAGTCGACTAGACTGATAATTATGTATTACGTTGTATCTAGTGTTTTCATTATACAAAAAAAGTGTTTTTTATTATTATGTATTCATTCGCTTTCCCTAGAACTCTTTACTTTTTATATTTTAAATGAAGACCCAAAATAAACATCAATATAAAATGACACTGGCTCCCTCATCACATCCATTCAGGTCGTTGTGGAATAAGTGTATGGAGAAGACTCTCCCAAATGACAAGGATCATCCGGTAATTGACGAAAGCACCTGCGAATCAAGCGAACAAATAATATTCATTTCCATTTCAACAAATTTTCCCGAAGGTTGCAGTGGATTCTCTGGAGGATAGCGAAGCGTCTGAGGGTGTTGCCTGAATAATACAGCATGCCATGACGTCCTACCTTGTATGAATTCTGAATCTCAACGGTTCGGCGGAAATACCGACAATCGAAATTAATATCCATTCATTTCCCAGAAGCATTCTTCGAAATATTGCATGTAGTTATTATTTGAAAATGCGAAGGTTTGAACCTGAAAACGAAAATGAGATTAAATTATTGACAATTCCAAAACTTTAGAGTAAATAAGTAGTCTGAGTATATGGTGAATGTTGAAATACAAACTGGTAGTTGTTTATATTTTCTGTGTAGAATTTTTGATAAGGTTATTAAGGATACAGAACACATTTTCTTCGAGTAACAACGCCAGAATATGTTTTACAAGTTGAAAGAATCACAGACGAAATTTTTTGACAAAGATAGAAAATTCTGTGATGAGCAGGCCTTTTCTTTAACTTAATCATACTAGGTAGGTATTGAAAATTGAAGTATATATATTTTTTCACTCTGAATCTACAATGCAAATTAGGTGGCTATAGATTCAGAATTGATGACGAACTAATCAGAACATAAATTTCCGATTGAAAATCCATAACGTATTCAAGTGATCCTTTATTGTGAAATTTTTACTGAATAGTTCCCAAAACTTGTCATCTGAACTGGAAACCATGAGTTTACTTAAGAGTAAATATTTTGGAAGTAATTCGTATCTTATCTCTATGGCTATGCTATTTATTATTTAACCAACGTTATAAGATGTCATCAGAATAATATACTCCTGTAAATAGCAACCCAACATACATAGTGTCACATTTTAAGACAGTTCAGTCCAGAATGGTATATCTCAATTAACTTGTGCTTTTATATTCTTCGAGAAATTCATCGGATCATTTATTCATGTCATCAGGTCAGATATTTATGTTCTTATATTTCATGATTTCATTACCCTTCATTCAGAAAATACATTAGATTTTAACAGAAACAATGACTCATAGTACGTAGTTTGATCATTGGAAGTGACAGGATTCCAAACTTTTTTGTAGTTTTATAATAGATCCGTTTCATGATTGATCCGTTATGACAAAAATGACAATGCAAAACAATTTTTTCATCAGAATACAAATAATAAGGCAAATCTGAGCACTTTCTTCTGTTCTCTCAATATTTACTAGTTTAAGTAAATTATTACAGACAAATCTGATACCAAAATTGTATTGGTTTAAACGTTCACTCAACAGAACTGTTTATTCATCAATACTTCGGGGCACAGAATGACTAAACTCCAAAAAACTGATTTAATATTTCTGTTCGATATTTTTGTCATAGAAATCATATCTCGGAATTATTTGCTGAAGAAGTTTAGCAAAAACCATTGCCGTGTTTTGGGGGCCACGTAAATATGGTATCGAGTACAATACGATTGTAGCTAAAGATGCAAAAAATGAATTCAACTAAAGGGTATCAGTTCCTCTGGAAAATCGAAAATCCACACGAAGCCACAGAAATTTCTCTCTTTCAAATCCTCTGAGTTCAAGCTGAAATATATGAAATCGAAAGCTGAGAAATGATGAATATCATCAACTAGACGAAGACAAGTTGTTTAGAATGAATTATAAAAAATTTCCAATAGAATACCAAACATTCGGTGAAAAGTGAATGTAGTAATATATTACCAACAAAGATATCAATGTTTCTGACAGAATATCCAAAAAGTGACTAATAACCACGGAGGTGATACCGCACAAGTCAATGAGGGGAACGTGTGCGAAATGACTCAACAATTTCCAGTTGTGAAATAAAATTCGGTTTCTTGTTTTGAAATGAAAATTAATAATCATGAATTCTTCCTACGATTTGATATCATCAAAATAAAATCAGTGAAAATATGAAGAATATGTGACGTGCTTTCAATTTTCAAACTGAAAATAGTATGATAAATGCAGTCTGAATGGACCTGTATTTTGGAAGAGAGCCAGGACGTACAAAGTGATTATGTGACGCGTTGCGGGTTTGATCGATTTGGCAGTGTTATTTTTTCCTGCGGTATCCGGGTTGTTTCATGCAAGAGAGTGATATAACGGACAGTCCCAGGGATGAAAGGGATTGAAACAGTTCCAACCCGCAGTGATGAATTTATCTCTTGTCGAATTGGTTTGTCGACGATGTTTGTGACAATAGTAGATTAGGAAATCTACCATTTGATATTTTTGTATTGAAGTTGATATTTTTCATCAAGAATGATATTATAATATTCTCTAGAAGTTGAGAAATGAAATATTTGAAAACCTGTCTATGGCCATCATAAAATATATCTCACTGTTATTGATACTATAAGTTTGGTTATTTCAGACAATTCAATCCCATTATAGATAGTGTTTTTTCACAAGATGCTGATATACAAGAAGGTTTAAATAGAGGAGTGACTGATTTTTTGGAAAAGATAATTTTTGACTTTCTTCTACTCCATCTTGATACAAAAAATTTGGGAATCTTCCAAAGAAAGGAAGGAAGTAATCAATTTTGAAATAAATAACTCTATACTTGGATGTGTAGATCATGTAAAGAAGTAACTTTCAGCCCTAAGGCAAGAGTCTTACGGCGAAACATCGATGTTTACCAGTGTGGATGACAGTGTTCCATGTAAGTGCAATTTTTTACCATTCATTTAGTGTAGAGCTGCTGTGATTGATTTTATTCCATAACGATCGTTTGGAATACAAACTGAGTAGAAAGTATAATTCAGTGTTCATATAAAAGTATTTGTTTTGAAAGAATTTTTCTTTCGTGTAATTCTATGTTGATATGAAAGTAGCTGTTAAAGGAAAGCTTTTTTTTTTCAGTTTGTGTCTGAAAGTTACTTCTTTGCATGATTCACACATCAATATATGAGTTACTTATTTTAGAATTGATTACTTCCTTCATTTCTATGGAAGACTCCCAATTTTTTGTATCAAGATGGAGTAATAGAAAGCCAAGAACTATCTTTACCAAAAATCAAAAAGGTTATTGTTGAATCTATTCACAAACTTCGTATGTCCTAAAGGTCTCAACTTTTGAACTCCAATATAGCAAAATGCATTTTCTGTTATGAAACATGATTTTTCATAGTCATCATTTCATTTGTGCGGGGTTTTAACTGACTCATTTTCAAGAAAAAATTGAAACGCTACTAATTTTCGTTTAAGTGGAAATCGTTTTTAAAATCCCCATTTTGGTTTGAGTATATTTCGTCTTTAATTATTTTTTTTTGTTCAACGTATGGCTTTGGCATTCAGAAACATTCATTTTCATGTTGATTATTATTAGGAATCGGAATCGAGTAAGTGAAAAGTATTTTGTGAAATTGGGATAAAAATCTTGGATGAATAGTACTGGAGTTTTATTCCAACACCAAACCATTATCTGAACACCTCGAGAAGTGCTTAGATGACCAAGTGATCATCTTCAAGAGAAACATACTAATTATACATACAATGTTATTTTCATTTATACCATAGATACCTCTGCTAGATACCTGTGTCTTAATCGTCTTGAATAGATTTCACAATGTGGCTTTACTCAATAGTCAGGTAAATCTGATGAATGAAATATTATTTCAAAAAGCTATACAGGGCTTCTCATGATGAGCGTTAATTAGCTGTTTCTGGCAAACTATTCAACGGATCAAGCTGAAAACTCCACAGTATGCATAAGTCAATATGACCTACACACCTAAAATATTTCAGACGAAGCAGCGTTGTCGCTTTTACTATGAATTAGCGGCTTCTTTGATTTTTCAAATGGAACACCCCATATATAATATCATATTATGATTCATTATCACTTTATCAACAAATTCATATACTATTTTCCTATACCTATCTATTACCGTTTAGAAGATATAAATTAATTTCGATATTTTTTTTTACCAAACATGAACTTTTATAAATGCTGATAATCTTGAACTCTCTTGCACTAAAACGATCAAATTTGAAATGGAGTGGAGTGATACTATGAGGATCTTCACTCCGAGTCATATTTTCATTTGCCTCATACAGGGTCTTCAAAAAATGCAGATACTTTGATCTCATGAAAAAATGAGTGGAACTCAATTTTTCCAAATGGAACACACTGTATATTCCAACATTTTTCAGCTCCGTATCCAATTTTAGATTAACCTCGTTCAGATAATACTATTTCTATTTTGAACCGTTTTCGAGATAAACTGTTTCAAAAGGAAACTGACGTGACGAGCGTAATTAACGCTCATCATGAAAAGCCCTGTATACGAGCTACCTTTCGACATCTATTCAGTTACTCAATTTTGGTATACTATAATAGATATGCATGTTCAATTCTGTTATTAACATTAATTTTGTTCTGTAACTTCACAACGGCGACGTTCAGATTGTTAGTATCCATAATCAATGCGTCTTAGGAGACTTGTTTTTTTCAATTTTCCATAACTTTTTTTTTTGTATATACAGGGTGTTTACTAAACATGCGGCAAAAAATCAATAAACTATTCCTTGGACTATTCTAAGCATATTTTGATTTGGTTAAAATTTGCTACGAACTATATTGGAATTATGAGGTCCAGTGGCGTCCCAGCAGGCACCACAGCCAACAATATTGAAAAATCATTTCAAAAAACTATCCATAGACAACATGAAATAACAACCAAAAGTAAATAATAAACAATTTCGACCTTGAAGAAAATGAGGAAAATGTCCACCTTCTGATAAAATACACGACTGCAATCGATTTGTCATTGATTATCGAATACGTTGAAAAATACCTGGAGTATTCCTTATGTCACTGCAATTGTCAATAATTCGATTCTTCAAGTCATTTACATCTAGTACAGGAGTTTTATGAACAAGAGCCTTCAGATAACCCCAATAATACAAATCTAGAGGATTCATATCAGCAATGCGAGCTGGCCAATTTTGAGGTCCTGCACGTCTAATCCAGCATTTAGAGTAGGTGATGTCGAGATGCTGACAAACGAGAACACTAAAATGAGCTGGAGTTTCGTCGTGCATAAACCACATGTTGCCTCTCACAAGTACCGACAATACTTCTAGCAAAATGGGTACATGATCTCGCAAAAAGTCCGTGTAGGATTCACCTGTTGATCTTGCTGTTAGAAAAAATGGGCCAATTAGGTAGTCACCAATTATTCCTACTCAAACGTTCTGTCGAGAACGAGACACGTAAATGAAGTAGTGAGTGCCACTGTACGAATCAACCACCTGCAAAACATCAATCTTTGGTGAAAATTCCGAGGCAGTACAGCTTGATCCCAGTGTATGTGATAGGGTTATGGGAGGTTTCCTTTTAGAACTGTCCACACGGTTTTCGGGCTGACTTCCAGCTGCATTGCAATTCCTGGTACTATTTGAATGATCTTCTTTTATTCCGTGTTAGGAATCACACTTTAAAAGGCAAGACCTCGTTAGCCCTCAGCTCGCACAAGTTTCGTCTTTTGACAGTTGTCTTCCACCACCTGAAATTTATTAAAACTCCCAGTTCCATATAATCTTGCATGTAGCGTTCTAAATGTTTTAGCACATGAAATTACTCTGTTGAGATATCTGTCTTGGTAAATTATCCGTGCTTCTTCCGCATTTTCATTTGCTAATCCATAAATCAAGTGCAGTGCATTTCAGCGTTAGTAAGATTATCCATGATGGAATCATTGCTAATTGACAACTCTGACATTCATTGATATGACAACACTATCACTGTCAACTGGTCTCAAAGCAGGTGCTCATGATATGCAAAGCGACTTCAATTTTTTTTATGAAGACAAGACAAGTGATAATAAAGTTGTTATTTTTAGTCGATGAATCTAAAAAAATAAAAAACTACAACAACATGTCAGTGGCGTACTTTTTTCTCCCAATTTTTTTGGCTGTGGTCCCCACTGAGACTCTACTAAACCTAATAATTTCAATCTTGTTATGGCTAAATAAGCGCCTTATAACTTCAAATTTCAACCAAATCGGTAAAACGATATTTACGATATTAACGACCTAACGAATCACTCTCTGAAGTTTCATACCATATTTGGGAAACACCCTGTATATTAACGAATTATTTTATTATTCAAGATTAAACAAGAATCTTTCTTCAAGAATTATTATTTTTGTCAACGATTAAATTCCTAGTTTTTCAAACTCTTTTGAAATACGTATTAACAATAATTTTTCAAAAAATTGGCGTTGAAAATTGAAGAAATGTAATTATAAAGCTTTTAACAATGAGAAAACAGAATAATAATATTTGTAACTGGAGAAATATCTCTTAATTTTCAATTTTGTGCTATTTAAACAGTGGTTTCGAAGAGTGAAAAAAATTTCAGGTTTTTCATTCAAAAATTAACTTGCAATTTGCAAAAGTCAACAAAAGCATAGTTGCTTAGTGGTAGAATTTTCATATGTCTGCCTAATAATAATTTTTCAAGCCCAATTTTTACCTCCAAACTAAAATTATAAATATTGTGGAAACAGATCCAGGAGGCGAACTTTTTTTCAGTAAGTTTTTTGCTTTTTGAGGATTCTTCTTCGAATCGCAGATATCTCAAATAGTTTTTGAGATATTTAAAAAACAATATTTGCCTTTCCCTTTTCAAAAGTGAAAAAATTGGGTCACAACTTTTTGATCGTAATTTTCGGTTTCGGGGGCCAGGTTAATGGATAAAACGAACTTATAAACCAGACTATATTCTGATCTCTATTTATCAGTATGTCCTTTTTTGTATAGAAGTTTTGTGAAGGATAAATAGTTTTCTAGTAGGCCTTGAACAATGTTGTGGATTTTTTCTTCATAAATCGAGACAAATTTGTTGAGTAAACAAAGTGGTAATTTTTCGATTTGAGTTGGACTAGCCTTGTAGAAATTGTCCCTAATAAATGTATCCTCATCAAGAAAGTACGAGTCGTTAAAATTCCATTGACCCTGCCCTTCAAAAACAAGGAAAGACAGTGAGTGAATTCAGTGAAAAATATTTGTCATCCTATGATTTCATTGATCTCAAAACTCATTAGGTTCTTCCGCTGTCGTCACACTTTCTCTATTTGTTCGTTTAATCATGTAAATAACTAGTTAGGAATATATTTACTTACGCAATACTATTTATGATGCTGTCGAGCCCATTGTTTTTCTTCACTCGGTTTTTGGGAAGAGTAGCCAAATAATCGTTTGCTTTATCGTGGTAAGATCCGTACATTTCCCTCAAGGCACCATACACCAATTTTTTCACCCTGGGATCATTTTTATCCAATGTGGGGGCTGCACTCCCGTCCGTTGTGTCAGGTTGCCTAGTATTTTGCAGCTTTGGCATAGTACTATAAATATTTGGAGCCTTCGAAGTGGAAAAAGGTTTGGGAGAAACCTTCAATTTTTGAGAAGAAAAGTTGGAAGCTGGTAGTGGTGGAGGTGGAGGAGGAATACCACATGAAACATTTTTCGGGGGTGGAGAGCCAGAAGAAATAATTTTTGAAGGTGATGGTGACCCCGTATCTGTGATAGATATTTCTGTCTGGAATTGATTTTGTTCACATTTAGTTGAGGTCAGCGTGGCAAAGTCCACATCATTTCTGCATGGCTTTTGTTTGATATTATTATCGTTGCTTAGTATCTGAGCAGGCATTCCTTTATTGAAAACTGGTTTGGGGGATGGGCACACATTTTTCACTGGTGAAGTTGCTTTGGTTGCTGGTTCGACTCTGTAATCTGTTTTGTCATTCGCAGATTTTTTTTCGAAAAGCTTGGATTTCTCAGTAATGCTGGGTGTCTTTTTCAGTGGGTGTCTTTTTATTTCTTTAAAAGAAACGTTGTTTTCCATTTTTTTCTGAGGATTTTCCTCGACACGAACTTTTCCTTGTAATAATTCAGTGCCTGTTTCAAACTGCAATATATGTTTTCCAATATTTTCCTGGCACTCTTCAGTGGAAACTTTACATGAGCTAACATTTTTGTCCTGTATTCCATCGACCTTCAATTGAACAGTTTTGGATATTTGTTGTTTTGAATTTTGTTCGTTGTTGATTTCTATAAAAACCTCAGTTTTTACAATCTTTCCTTCTCCATTAGGGCTCGTTTTTTTCTTAAAATCGGTTTGAATTGGATTATACTTTTTATTGTTATAGTTTTCAAGGTACTGTTTAAAACTTTTCGTAGGCATTTCATTCAAATCGGAATTATTACTTGTTGATGAATTATTAGACGGTGGAGAACAAAGGACTCCCTTCTCGCCATTCTCGTGTTTCTTTCCTTGTTTATAGTTTCCAAGAAAACTCACATAATCCTTATAAATCGGTTTTTTGTCTTCTTTGTTCGCTACGGCTGCAGACATCATGTACCGCGAGCACTTAAAACTTAGCACGGTGAGAACACTAACGTCAAACTTGGTCACTGGGTAACTCGAGAGACTATCCTCGACTTTGCAGTGTTGCAGTTCACTGTACTATGGTTTTGTCGGTAGACTCGGAATCTGTTTAGCAAGACCGGAATGATATCATCGTTCGTCAACGTGGAGGGGCGGTGAAATGTGAAATACTTGAATTGCATTAGGAGTGGAAATCTATCACAGTATAAAGGTATTATCAATCATCAAAAATATGACTGCACTTGGAATATTAGAAACAATTTAAAAATCTAACAAGAGTCGGTGCAAACTTTCAAAATACACAACACGTTTTACCGAACTGCCCGACACGAAACAGTATTTTTCCAGCCAGTTTGTAAACTGCGTCCTGGAAAAAATTCATTTATTCATTAATGTATTAATCAAACAGGCCTACGAGGCCTTAATTCATCAATAAAATATTTTAGATATAAATCAACTTTGATACATTTGTATGGCTTACAGTCTAATATCTAATACATCTAATCATTGTACAAGGTGTTAAAAATCGATCAATAACAATAAAACAGGGTGGTCCATACTGGGACCCCTTTTTTTAAATTTATTCTTACAGTCGAAACTTATTTCTACGAGTACATACTGCTGTATATGCAGGCGACACTAACCTTTTAATTAAAGCAAATAGTCCCATAGTACTTTTAGAAATAACTGAATTGGTCTATAAAAAAGTAACTATATGGGCTACTGAAAATCATCTACCACTTAACATCAATAGTATACGGAAGCGTAGAAGGGCCAAAGATTATTTGTTTATTTGATCCACCATAATTTCGACTTAAAAGTCGAAATTTCGACT
>WOGO01003741.1:0-13973 GCA_015342085.1 Leptinotarsa defecta | reverse complement strand
TTCGGAATGATACAGAACACCTGTTAAAAACACTTTTTTTGAGGGTGGCTGTGCTGAGGTGGGCCACTTTGAAGGAGACAAAATAGAAAATGATGAATAAATTAGTATTTTTTGAGAAACATTTAAATTCACATTATTTTTTGAACATACTGCGTATATTGACTCAAAACTGACAACTTTGGCATTATAGAAAATATCCTTGATTGGTCTACAATTTATATAAGTAACAGATAACAATATGTGATAGAAAAGCAAAAATATTATGACCTCAATTGTCATTAGGATTCAATTCATCAGTTAGAAGTTTCGAAAATCAAATAACTCCTACATATATGAATATGAAAATGTCATACATCATATTCTATTAATAAGAATCAGTTGATCCATGTGATATTGGCTAAAACCTTTGATGTTACAGTTGATGAGCAGTCGTGATTCACAGATTATGTAAATTTTATTGCTGTCACGTCAAATTTATCACGCTCTACTCAACCAAACTGTAAACAGCTATCTCTTGAACTGATAAGAACAGTTTATCAGGCTTGTATATTCAGAAAATGCGTCTATAAATTGACACTTTTATAGAAAACATACAAATAAAACCGTTTATTCTTCAGCTTTGTTCTATAACATGTTTTTTATTCAAAGATCTCTCAGGAAAATTGAGAACTTTTTTGGGAAAAATGCTTTTCTACTCCTCTATCAATAAATAAAAAAAATATCTGAAATTTTCTAAGATAGCATGGAAGAAAATAATCACAATCAGAAACTCATTTTTTTCTTTCTTTTTTGGAGTTTCCCACCCTTTTTGTTCAATGATGAAGAAGTAGAAAGACAAAAACCTCGTTTTTTGGAAAAAGTAATCTCTTTTGAAAATTATTTTTTTCAATTAGAATGTCATTTTGTTTTAGTCTGGTCATGGATTTTTTTGATGATCTATTTATCTAGTTTTGAACATTCTAAGCATTACCTGTGAATTGTCTACAACAGTTACGTAGTTGTAGTATGTTATAGACCTAATCTGATGCATTTTTTGTTTCAAACTTAATTTTGCCAAATTTGTATTTATTCAATTATGGTTTTAACTCTACGATAAATTTGCAAGATAGTTGTATTTTTCTACAAATACATTACTCGGGCCATATTTTGGTCATTAAATTTGTGTCATTTGGGAAAAAATGTTAGATTTTTCGGATCTCAATCTCTTTTTTTCCGTAACATGTTTGAATTGAAGGGATACTATTTTTAGGAGTGACTATTTTTTTGGGAAAGAAAGTTTTCGGCTTTCTAACTCCATCTTGACACAGAAAATGTGCGAATTTTCCAAAAAAACGAAGGAAACAATCAATTTCAAAATAGTCACTCTATACATTGATGTGTAGATCATGCAAAGAAGTGACTTTCTGACACAAACTGGAAGAAAAAACCTCCTGAAACAGCTACTTTCATAAAAATATTGAATTACACGAAAGAAAAATTATTTCGAAACAAATACTCTGATATGAACACTCACTGTATTATACCAAAAACACTTTTTTCTACTCAGTTTGTATTCCAAACGTCCGTTATGGAACTGAGTCAGATATCATTTACAGGATTCCTACACAATACACTGAATGAAAGGTAAAAATTTCACTTACATGGAACACTGTCATCCTCACTGGTAGACATCGATGTTTCGCCGTTTTGCCTTAGGGTTCTCCAGTACTAATCTGGTTAGCATTATCAGAAAAAACACACAATTCATTCATAAAATTACGACTTTATGCCACGAAAAGAGTTTGATCTACTCATGTTCATATGATTCAGTGATTAAGGCAAACCAGTTGTAAAGGAGCCTCAGCGATTTAATAATTGGAGAATCACACAAAAACACATTGAATTTCATGACATTACGATTATTTCTCCTTGAATGTTTGGGTAAGAATTTTAAAAACAGGTCGTCTATTGATATGCAAAATTAAAATTGGTCAAGTACAAACTTTATATAAAAAGACGATATCATCTCCCTAAAAAACTTTATTGAAATAATTCATGATTATGACCGCAAATGTTCATTACCTACTGTAAGTTATTTTTAGTAGTGTCTGATAATTTTTCACGGAAAATTGACCTTCCTTTGTATCCGTGTATGGAACATTAATGCACGTGGTCGGAATATATGCGGTCAGCTTAACGCAAAATTCGTCTAGACGTTGCGCTGATTGTATAATAAAACTTGTATGTAATGCGAAATTCATTTCAATTAGGAAATCTGATGGAAGGAATATTCCTTCTTGAAATAGATCGGATCATGTCAGTTCCGTCTCAAAATAAATATGATTGGCTTTTCTCTGTATATTCGGGTATATATGTGTGGATTACCAATACTTGGTTCGCCGGTTCAAACACTATTCTTGAAAATCCGAGGTATTATTTTGTTGAGCAAATATTGCCCCGACACACCTTCAAGATACATTTCGAAAAATAAGAGCAGATCCGTATTGAGTAATGATGTCAGAAAGAGAAAGATTTTTGAAGTTAAACTTCTTTACGCGCGCTTGACTTGGGGAGTAAGCTGATGAATGCGAGAAGAGAGCGTTACGTTGTTAAAGTTTTGTCATTATTTTATGTGTCCAACCTACCAAACGTAACCAATCCCTCTTCTGCGGGTGACAGGCGTTGGCCAGTTTCAAGGTAGATGTGTGCGAGAGCTGCCTCGCAAGAGCCCTCATCCAACGTTGGAGAGGCAGCTTTCCTAGCATGAGTACCCCTACGCGCCCTATCCCGCACCTACACGGGCAATGGGCGCGACGCCTTCAACATAAGATGTGTGGTAGAGGTCGCTCGAAATATTCCTCGACGGGACGGTTACTCAACAAACGTTGGAAAAGGAACTTTCTCAACATGTGTTCTAGTGAGGAAATGAAGTGCTGACTCGCGACTGGAGACTAGTGAGTTTTCATCTCCATTGGCGTTGGCCTCTTAAGGGTAGGGGCTCCACTAGCGGGTAAATGGGGCGGGATACGTGAATACATTCATGTATGTATGCAGCCCCTAACTGGGACACTGGACAGTTTGCGCTGTGCTGCGCTATCCAGTGGGATATAGTATCCGAGTCTAGCTTTGGAAGGCATTAAGGCAAACGTTTTAGATATCGGGCCCGGGTGGACTGAGCTACTAGTATCCAAGCTTGGGATTTCGACCCACCACTTCAGAGACACAATTTCCGCTTGATTTGGTGGGTTAGCGGAAGCGGGTGTATGACTCGAGCGAAATATGAACGTAGTTGGCCTGTTCGAGCATTTGGTCGAACGCAATTGATAGCCCCGTCACGTCCGGAATGAGGTAGGGGCTCACCTCGGGTTGGTTTGCGGGAGGAAGCCCTGCGAAACCCGTTGTCGTGAAACATGATTTGCCTCTTTTGTTGACCAGTGCCGGATGCTGCTGATGCAATTTTTGGTACACTTCGTCGATTTCCTAACCATAGGACCGTGTGGTGTTGGTTTGACCCGGTTGCAGAAATTTGTAGTGAATCACACCAGCCGCTGACGATCTCTGGAAAGTGGCCGGGTGGCTCATTGGTGTCCAAACACTGTTCTGAAATCTTTTGTTCTCGTAGAGTAACCTCACTTCATCACACGTGACTATTCGACCAAAAAAGGATCGTTTTGGTGGCGCAAAAGCAGAGAATACAGACTTTCAGAGGTCACAATTTCTGTATCGTTCAAATCGTAAGGTATCCACTCCTCGAGCTTTTTGGTCTTTCCAATTCATTTTAAATCGTGAAAAATCACATGGGAGCTGACGCCCTGTTCTTCCGCCATCCCACGACCTGTTTGTGATGGGTCAGTCTCCACCACGGTCTTCAAATTTCGTCCTGGATGACTATACGTCAACCATTTCGGGGCTCATCTCCGACGCTGAAATCTCCAGAACGTAATTTCGAAAATCTACGTTGAACAGTGTGTTCATCAACATTTTTTATCGACGGATATCTTACCGGATGTTTATACTCACAAGCTCGAGGAAAATATATCGCAACTAGAATTGTAACTGCGATTGAAATATATGCTTTCGGCTACGATCCAATTCTTCAGCAGGAAGGAAAACCTCTACACTTCTATGTAAGACAGAACCTTGAGGAATTTCTTGGTCGTCCTCGGATTGGGCTTAGAAGGTACATTCGGATGGTCCAGACCTCGCTCCCCTTGATTTTTTTTGTTGAGTTATGTAAGGTAGCGGCTATTTTTTATACAACTACGACAACGAATCACGGATGTGTGCGGTACTATAACACAAGAAATTCTGGCTAACGTGAGGATGGAATTCAGCCAAGAATATATTTGTTCAAAATACAGTTGTATCATCAACAAATCATTAAGAATTTGAAAATCATTCGAAGAAGTATATTGTAATAGGGGAGCCCAAGCAGGGATTTCGGGATTTATTAAAGCGCGGCAGATTAATATTCAGGGGGATCCCTTGTACCCGGTTAAGTACCTCCACCAAATATGAGTCCCATATATAAGGCCTCCTGTGAGGGAAAAAGGATCAGATTAGTACAAAAAAATTGATTATCAGAAATTCTCGAGCGCGTCTGATTAAGGTAGGGTGAGTTAATTACCTGCTGAAAAGTGTATATTCCAGTAATCTGACAATTTGAGAGTGACGTAAAGGAAAGGGAGGGCAGCAAAGTTGTAAAAAAATAATGTCATTTCAACATTCTCGAGCGTATCTAATTTTTTTTCATTTTGAAGGAAATAATTTAAGGATAACGAAAAATAACGAAATAATCTGACGATTTCCGCAAGCCGAAATAACAAAAATTCATCGATAAAGTGCAGCTGTGTGATTCCTATATGTCCCTCTCCGAGTTTCTATTTCTCTATTCTCTATTAACTTTTTCTCTATCTATTACTATCTCACTCCGTCCCCACTCTGAATTCTGTTGCCATGACGCCATCACAGCTGATCGAAATTAATCAATTAATTGATGGATGTAACTGTTACTACGTGGTAGGAAATCATAATGAAGAAAAGAGAAATTGAACTTTCTATGTTTTTAACCACTTTTGTTCGTAACTAACGTTACTGTAGTTTCATCCTATAAGGACATTTTCAAACTTAAACAATATATAACTTTGTATTTGTAACTAAAGTTACTGCAGTTCCGTCCTATAAGGATATTTTCTTTCATATCTGAACATCTTTTGGATACCTTCATTGGAAATGATTGAGCTTGCCAGATTTTTGCGTTGAAAATCTCAGGTAGCAGATATATTTTCCTTGCGACTTTCTTTTCAACCCTCGTATACAACACCGGACGAAAGAAGATTGCAACATAATCAAATATCGAAGTTTGTACGTACGCAAGCAGGCATTTAATGAAGGCTTCTGTTTCGGTAAATTTATAATTTGATGAAAGGCCAAAATTATGTATCAACTTACACGGTTACCCGATTCGTGAACTTGACGTAATTAAATTAAAAGTTTCGGTTCACCTGGAATAAAATTCGTCGTTAACTTTAAGATTCTCCACCCCAAGGTATCGTTCATAATGGCATGGAGTAAAATATGAAATTAAACCCGGCCGCAGACACAAAGAGGATTTATCATCTCTTAGAACAGTCACTTTTACTCGGTGTCATGATTGGAGACGTTGACAATATACCGTGTGTCGAATTTGAGAGTTGCCGATGGGAATACCGGAAAATAAAATCAAGAAAATGCCAAACGAACTTTGGGAAAATACCGGGAAACCAATATTTCAAAAACCCTGGACTAAATTTTCCAGAAAATATAGCACTGTTGATGCACTGTTTGGGAGCTTTGGTATAGGAGTATAGTCCCAACACCAAACCGTAATTTTTTTTCATCTTCAATAGGAAGAGAAATATTAAACTTCCTTCTGGCACTTCCGCTTCATTGATTTTTGACAGGTTATATAGATGCGTTCTAAGGTTCTTGGATGTTAGAAGGAGCTTTTTTGTATCATCGAGTAGATTATTAAATTCCTGTGTTCGAATCCCGATTGAGTTTTCAATACGTTTCTGGATCAAAAATCAAGGATTTTCTTTTTTTTTTGTTTTCATCGGCAAAGAGTTGTACATCAGGGAATACCAAAAGAAAATCATCACCATATACCCAGTATTAACTACTATAAAGACAGCACTTTTTCTGTTGCTTCTTCACCTTCGTTAGTGACTTCTACCGCAGTTTTACATGAAAATTCAAGCCTGATGTCCTGCAGACCATGGTCCAAAAACCTTTGAAAAAGTCTTAATGGTGTTTATTTATCTTTGATCAAAGAAAAGTCTCGTTTGTATTATTGCTTGCTTGTTGTGTCGAAATGTATGTAGGTCAGGTTAGGTCTAAAGTGAATTGGTCTATTTGACCCACCACTGCAACCCACAAGGGTTTATTGTGGCTCACACCTATTCACACTCGACCAAATGAACCCAGGTTCTTAACGAAGCCGATTATTTCGTTTGATGAGTGGTTTTTCAGGTCAGATGGTAAGAGTACGGCTCTGTCGAACTCTTAAAACCTGATTCGGTCCCTAGCGGGGCAGGCACAAAGTATATGCTCTGCAGAGGCGACACACACTGTCTTCTGACAGTCATCCGAGTCTCTGCATATGATGATTCAAATGACAGTGGCCAGTTAGAAGGCCTGTTAGACATCGTAGTTCATTCCTACTGTAGTCCAACAACTGAAAGGTATCACGCTTCGAAGGGTGAATAAACGCCTTGGAGTGAGTCAATGTCTGACACAGCCTAAAGTGATGCCAATGATAGGTTCTGGTCCTATGGAGCTGCTTGCAGCACCCTCCTTTGCAAGGAAGTCAGCAGCCTCATTGCCTATCAGGCCAGTATGGCCAGGAATCCAGACCAGAGACAATTTGTTAAGTCTTCCTATCGAGAAGAGTCGTTTTTGGCAATTTGCTACCAATTTAGACTCTCGGGAACAGTACTTTATAAGGCAGCTCGTAGTTGACAGTAGGAGGCATAAAGTCAGAGGTCATTTCCAGAATGCTGTGACTTCCAGTGTCAACCAACAGTTTGTTGCACTCTGCATTAAATTAATTTGTGCAATTGTCAATGTGCACAAGTCTGTATGCAGTCCACTTAACCTCTCTCTCCAGAAAAATGTGGAGAGGAGGTAGATCTAGAAGGATAACAATGGCCGCTGATGGTATGGTACTCATGGTACCCCTGATAGCCAGATAAGCCTGTCTCTGTAGGCCAGAGAGCTTCGCTTGGGCCGTTTTCTGTAAAGCCTTCGGCCACCAGGCAATTGCACCTTAAGTGATCATTGGTCTGACAATCATCACATACATCAAATGGATTTGTTTGGGACCTAAACCCCAAGTTTTGCAAAAATCCTTTGTCATGTCCATAGAGACAGTCTGGCTTTGTGTAAAACTTTGTCCATGTGAGTCTTTTATCAAGGACAATGTTCATATATTTCACCCCCGTTCCAAATGGAATGACCTCACCATTGAGAAAAAGTGGCGTTAGGTCGTCCAATTTTCTGCTCCTAGTGAAGGGGATTATCACAGTTTTTCCGGGGTTGACAGACATCTGCTCCCTCAGGCACCAACTTTGAACAGCGTCCAACGTGCTTTGGAGGATATTACAAGCTAACCTTCACGACGTGGACTTTGCCAAGATGACACGGTCATCTCCATAATCTTGCAGATCTACATTTCTTCTGTCGCAGACTATTCATCAGGAGCGACCACAGAAGGGGAGATAGTACCTTACCTTGAGGGCAGCCCCTGGTGACTTTGAACCTCGCCTTGAAGAGTCATAGTTGCAGTTCTGTTTACCAGCATGGCATAGATCCAGCCAGTTATGGTTGATTCTATACCTTTTCTAGCCAGAGACGATCCTATAGATTTAGGTAGTGCATTGGCAAATGCTTCTTCAATACCAAGAAATACAGCAACCGCAATCTGTGTAACTGCTATATGAACATGAGCTGTCAGCAATTTCTTGTCAACAATTGATGACGTATTATTATTGTTCGACGGTTTAATAGTGTCAATTGAAACGTTTTTGAGGTTTCAATTTTTTGTACCACACAAATAGTTGTTTACAATGAGTTAATTTCATAGTGTAAATTCAAATTTTAACCTCTAATATATGAAATGACATTTCGTATACATATATTGATGACACACGTGTAGTCTTTTCTTGCCCCAAGTGTACTTACCTTCAAGCATTACTTTGACGACTCGACCGTTACCCAAATAAATATTTCGGATGACGTGACCTACCTGGGCATTTGCCCAATCGAAGATTTCTATGGTACCTCTATCGTATCGTGATCTTCATTGTTTTGAAGATAGCCCAAGCGTAAGTATGTCGTTATTGTTTGGACACCTACAGTGCATGAATAGTCTTACGATAAAACTGACAATCATTCATTAAATAATTAGTCGAGCGATTATAATTATTGATTTATTCATTGAACGGTACCGACAGATACGATTATCAATCTGGAGCTATGAATTTGACCTGCTTATGACCATAGTCTTTATTTTTAAACTCTGCGGTCTATATATGTATAATAATACATTATTTATATCATTAGTACATCTTAACTTGACGGAGAGTTATCTACTGCTTGGAAAAGTGCAGTGGTCAAATTCTACTGAACTCAAAGTCCATCGTGTTATAAGTATTCTACCAACTACGCCTAGAATAGTCTAGAGTTTCTTAAATACAAGAACAAGCTACTGAACAATAGTTACCAGAACACATCATGGAATTTAGTTTGCTATCGATTATTCAGTCAGGTTTTAGAAGAGAATATGGCTGCACCGTGGCTCTTTAACTTGTTGTTGATGATATTATTGGAGCAGCACACCAGAGACAATCTAGCAATACAGTTCTTGTACTGCTAGACTTCAGTAGAGTGTATGATATCATTAAACTCACGTTACTGTTGACTTTGCTCAATTATGTAAGACTATATGCAGTAGTTGTGAATTCATTCTCGAATATTCTCAATAACCTATCTCAGAAAGTGATAATAGATAGCAACTGATCACGATATCTTCCTGGTAGAGCTGGAGTACAAAAGGGGTCAACTCTGGGAACTACACTGTTTGCCCTTCATTTCTTCAACCTTCACAGTAGCCTTCATCAATGTAAGGCTCATCTGTACTCAGATGATACTCAAATATATCTCAAATTTTCTCTTTATGACGTTATTGCTATTGAACAACAGGTACAAGAACACCTCACAGGGTTTTGTTTGTAACTGACCATTCAGCCGAGTTTTGAAAAAGGAGATAGTTGTACCACGGCTCTCACATGTTGTTGACGATATTGATGGAGCAACAGACCAGTGAGAGTCTAGCAATACAATCTTTAAAGTGCTAGACTTCAGTAGAGCTTTTGATATCATCAACTGTTAGGCATGCTCAGTTATGTAGAACTCTGTACAGTAGTTGTGAATTTATTCTCAAATATTTTCAAATATATGCTTTAGATAGCAACTGATCATGATACCTTCCTGGAGTACCACAGGAGTCAACTCTGTGACCTATACTTTTTTCTCTTTCTTCAGCCTTTTGTTTGAGTAGAATTGAAGATTTGATAACCACGTAAATGAATGACTGCAAAGAGCGTATTCGGCCTTACGAGTAATATAAGGTGTGATACATTAGTTACCTACCAGACTGAAAATCATAGTTTACGAGACCTTGGTATAATCAAACTTAGAATATGCTCCGTTTACGGTTATGGTAGTGGATACAGTATTATCGAGAAAGGTCAGTAGATGAAAGAATCAAGCTGTTACGTGTTGTGATATAAATGATGATTATAACTTGAATTGGCCTAAATTGACACTTCTTATCAAATCCGTTTAGTTATCAATCGTGACGATATTCAAAAACACCATTAATTACACTAACAAAATTAGGAAACTAACATGACATAATGTTTATTTAAATAAAATTTTTATTGAAATTACTGATCAACAGTAGGAATGTGTGTACATATCGAATTAAAAATTACGTTTGCCTTGAGAGGTGTTACTTTGACATCATTAAGCGACTCGTTTTGTGTGTCTACAGAAAAGTAACAGTTTTGAAATCTGAAGAGACAAAAATATGCAAGAAAGTCAGATTCATTTATGTTTTTTGAGTTTTTTTCACGGAGACGGATTCATTCACACATTGAAAATGAGTTTATTCAAAAATTTTTCATACTGCACTGTCAAACACTGTGCATTTAACTTCACTGGTTGAATGATCTCTACGATAACTTATAAAGTTGAACGTTGCTACGGTACACGGTGGAGGCATTTCCAATAACCACGATCCTCCCTAGATGGAGTTATTAACATTGCCTACGCAGAACACGAGGCTAATGACCATAACAGTTGATGCTGTTGACACTGAAAGTAGGAACACTGAAATTGATAATCACGAAATAATTCCACTACAGTTTTCAGATATTGTATGGTACCTGCTCGATACCGTAGATACGTTATAATTAGTACAGAAATGGTAAAAAAGTTGACGGGTAAAAAATCTGTTCTCCGTTGACCAGTTGTCGTCCCTCTTATAAAAAGTAGAAACTTTTGCGAGATCTTATATTTCAACGTGCGATTCCTAATACGGCCAAGCCTACACCAGAAAAAAATTACCTCTCAAGTAAAAGACAATATTGAGATCAACGTTAAAGGTATGACATCTTGTTAGACGATTCTTGAAGAGTTTGATGTGGTCAGCGTAGAACGATTTGTTGCTTTGAATGCTATTTATCAAATCGCTTTTTTAGACTAAGAACAGTAATGGCCCCAAAATCCAGTCTTGTGGTACTCCGCTTGTTACTGCTGTATCGGAAGAAGAGGTATGATCACCTCTGACTTTGAAACTAGGTCCATGAGATCGTCTTCAATTCATAAGTTCAGTTAACACTGAATTTCATAATTGTTAAGCAAATGTGGAAGCCGTCGCTTGGAGAATAAATAGTATCGGTGGGGATTTCATGATCCATGTTGTGTGTCCAGCTATTCATACACCGCTGCAGATTTGTCATCTTGGATTCACCTTCACAAAGATTTTTATTTGAATTATATATTGAAATTCGAACAGAAGATAGGTACTGACAGAATCATTCTAATTCTCATTTGACATTTATATGAAAATTCGAACAATTGCTAATATTGGAAACATTCAATTTGTTTGAAATGCCTCTTGTTGAAATCAAGACAAGAAGGTGAAGTTTTTATTTCACATTAATTGTTTCCCTCTGATGATTTCAGAGTAACAATTTCATTTTGTTTGTAGATGAATTGTTTATATAACCGTCAGTGATATTGGTAGACTTCCAGCCACCGTGTGTCTCCAAATTTGTGATGTTTCTACCATTATCAGCAAATTACTTCGACTATATGGACTGGTATAATTTTTAGGATTGGGTACATTTAAAAACTCTGCGATTCTTAATCCAAGATTCCGGAAACTGTGGATACAAAGAGGCTGAATAGAACATTTTTCTGTTTTGTAATTCACGAATGATCTGTTATGAGGAGTAAGGCCTTAAAAATGAATATTGCTTGTGTGATGAAATCGCCGATACTTAATGAAAAACCATGACGTATTGAACAGATTGTGAGACTTTTACTAAACTGAACGCAACACGTGTTTCGCCATGCAATAGCTTCTTCAGACGTGTCTATTTCACGAGTCTATTTCAGTGTCCAAATATTACAAATGCTTCACGCCATTTTATATAACTTCTGGCTTTTAATTGCAGTAATTATGTTGTTGACTATAATGACAGCCTTGTTTCAGAAACCAAAAAACTGTGAAGCGCTCTTGATTTATGTGCGACTTTTTTTTTGTATAAATTCAAGACGTCTACACGCATTGGTCGAATCTGTTGTTACATAAAAAGATTAACTACACATGTTTTGAATAGCGGTCGAAAAAAATGAATATGATATCATAGTTACGGGTATTATTTACATTCAGACATGTTCGATACCACATGGGCGACTCCAAGAAAATTAAACAATTCTTCAAAGTGACTGATGAGGTCGCCGCTCGCCACATATACTCATATTCATGGGACAAAGACCTACTTCATATCGGGTATTTTTAAATGATTACTCATAGACTTATTTTGTTGGCCTAATTTCATTTTTGTGTGCACGACTTCGATTAACTTGTTGAAAGAATTCATGATATTGGAACGGATATCGGAACCTCTTTTGATCGAACAACGGATCATTGTGGTCTATAGATAATGTTCTGGAATGTATGTTGAAGATAAGGAAAAAGGCCTGACTTTTTTATGATTTTTTTATCTGATGTGAAAAAAATTGTTGCTGATTTATTGACTTTTTCATTGATGTGTGCGATTGAATTCCTGAAGTAAATAAAGAAAAGGTAATTCGCTCATTAGAATTTTTTTTTTTGGAATACATAAGTACCAGGGTAACTGTTGCCATTTTTTTTTGGAAAAATAGTCACGGAAAGTTCCTTTACCGATGGCAACAGTTGTAGTTTGCAGTATGTTTAATATTTATACCGAAAATGATAAAGATCATTGGACTGGAAACTGTTAAATGGAGTATGAAAGGTCATCTTTATGTTAGCTTGGCTAAATGCTTCATTGGATAACATATATGCGGCTTCTTTGAATTTACTCCTGAATCAGTGTTTTTACTTGTGGATGAATTCAGCTTGAGACCACTTGATGTTATGTTGATGAGTCCAAACATGCTCTGCTATTCCTAATTTACTGGTATCTCCTCGCTGTGTGTGTTTCTTGTGCTTGGCAATGCGAACTTTCAATGACCTCTTAGTTTCATCGATGCATGATTCTCCGCACTCGCAGGGTATCCGGTAAATGCAATTTCAGATCGGAAGTAGGTTCTGATGTTATACTTGGACCCAATTCTTCCTATCATTTCAGACAATCCACTGAAGTAGGTACGTACAATTACTGGTTGTGTCGACTTCTCTTCCTTGTGAGGCTGTTGCTCTCTTCCAGCCAAAGTCTGTTTCACCATCAATTTGGAGTAACCCTTCCGTTGATGATTCCTGTCTTAGTCAATTGATGGTGGTTGGATTCCTGGTTCAGATACTGTCCCTTGTGAGTGGGTTTTTGTCAACCACCTTCAAACAAAAGTGACTCTTGAAATAAAAACATTCAAATTATTGAAAGAACAACAAAAATCTTTGAGATGCATCAGTGAAATGTCTAAAACGAAAAAAATCTATGAAAGAGAAATTCACCACTGTTTCTTTTTCTCATGCTTTTACATGAAGATATATCAAGTAGGTGTCCTTCACTCCAGTTCTAACATATTTAGTCAACATATGCCTAGAAACTAGTGTTTTCCTGTAACTATGGAAACAATCTTAAATTTTTTCTAACAAAATTTCCGAACCTTCGACACCAAATAATTTAAGACCCATAAATATAGTATCGGCCATTTCAAAAATTGTAAAAAAGGCGGCCTACAGTCAGATATATTCTTGTCTCTAATAATAATATCGTATCTGAACACCAAACTAGATCACGTAAAAATCACAGTACAACTAGTACCCTGTTTAAAATGACTGACGAAAGTGAAAACGTTTTTTTTTTGGCTCTCGATCACAGTATGGCTTTCGACACTGAATCACAGTCTGATGTCAGCTAGACTTGTTTTTTTGTTTCAGTATGGAGGCATGTGACTTTATCAGTTGATTTTCAACTGACAGAAAGCAATGTATGTGATGAAGGGTAGTCATCCTGAGAATATGAGTGCACACCTTGGAGCCCCACAAGGATCAATTCTTGCCCCACTACTCTTTATCATCTACATATCTGACTCCTCCAAAGTTCAACATTCATATACAGCTTGACTCACGGTCCACGGTAGGTTAGACGTTTCTGGAAAACGCAAAGCATGATTTTTCTGAAAATTTCACCTCTCACATTTCCTCACCTGTTCTATCGATCTAAAATATTTTC
>WOGO01003740.1:0-13973 GCA_015342085.1 Leptinotarsa defecta | reverse complement strand
TTTGGAAGATTCTCTCATCCATTTTTTTGTATCAGATGGAGTAGTAGAAAGCCAAAAACTTTCTTTCCCAAAAATTAATCACTCCTAAAAATATAACCCTTTCAATTCATATAATTTGAACTTTTAAATAGTTTGTCAAAAAAAATTTATTTAATTGTTTATTAGTTTAACAATTTGTTATGAACAAATATTGACCAACGTTTTAGTTTTTATCTGAAGCAGAAAAAAAATTATAAAAACAGCATTTCAAAAAGGCAGTTTTCGTATCAGTGTTTTTTTTTTATTATAAGAGGGTGAAACCACGGAGTCCAATAGAAACAAGGGATTTTGGTTTCATCTAACAGGTTGATAGTTGTCAAGAAACTTTCCTTCTGTAGCAAAATCTTCCACTTTCATGAGAAATGGAAAAAAAAACTAATTGAGTAATTGAAATAACAAAGTTTCATTGAATTTGTTGAAAATGAATAGATTGAAATTAACTTTCCATCTATCTCTAATGTATCTATAACGAAAGGTTCCCGTCATTATTTGAAATTCATGGTCCGTAATAACCGACTTGTTTTCATAACGTCATTAATTTCGAACAAACACAACACTGCACGATAATTTGAAATCGTTCGAGCATTTGAATTTTATGTAAGGCGTAAATTTTACAGTAATTTAATCAAATTATGAAACAAAATCTGTTTCGCAAGTGGCTGTCACATCAAGACAGCTATACGTCTGCCTCGTTTAGGCGCCATTATGTTTTTCCATAAAGGTGTATAAATTTGGTAATTTCAAGGATAATTGAACCCTAATGGTTATTTATGTCGGAGAATATGAAGTGCCGGGGAAATTACATAGATACTAAATTGGAGTGTGGTAAAGGGGCCTAAATTGAAATACATTGGCGGAGAGAACTTCCATTTCTATTATACTGATGCAGAGTGTATGGAAGTTATTGCTACCTATGAATACCTGTTCAAAATAATTTTCGATCTTGAGGGTGATTCATTCTATTTTCCGAAAAAATATATCTAATTATAATTCGTAATTATAATTCATACCAGTATGAATACAGGCGTTTTCATATAGGTATGAACACGTCTAATGTAGCTATTGTATGGCGAAACAGGTGTTGCTGTTTCGTTAACGGTCCAGTAAAACTCTCACAATGAAGTTTTTATTGAATAACAGTTGAGCTGGAAAGTTCGTTGGCTAACATTGCGGAAGCAATTTGAAGCCCAATTCATGCAATTTTGCCATAGTTTCCATTGATTTGTGACACGGTGCTTTGTTTTCATGAAACAGCACTTTCTTTCTCTTAAAATGGGACCTTTTTTTCCAATTTCGTCCTTCAAATTACCCAATAACGGTATGTATGTTTTTTTTTTCAATAAAGTGGGTTTTATGTGTGGAACAGATTCGTACACTGCTCAGAATCATCAATTCCTTGTTGTTTTTGGTCAATTGTGAGCTCGCGCGGCACCCATTTCGAACATACCCAAATATTAATGAGTGCTTTATCAAAAATTGAAAACTAACAAAGTTGTTTCACTGAAAATGTTCTATCCCAAAAACTAAAAGTCTGACAGCTGAGAAATTTGTGCACGTGTACACTAATAATCATATAGAATATACTAATAGCGTCATCTGTTTGTTAGCCTACGAACTTTTTAGCCCATCTAGTACCACATACATTTTCATGAAGTATCACCCAATTCAATCACATATTTTTCTTGACGATTAAACTTCAAGTATCCATATGTATAGTATGGAATATATCGAATGTCAACGAAACTATTCGACAAGTCATAGCTTCTAGAGTATTAACTGTACCAAAATGAAATTAAGTATGGATAAGTGATATGTGAAGGAGAGTATTTTGCATATTTCCATTTATTCCTTTATCGACTTCTCAATCAGCGGTAATTTCAAACGGAACACCTCATTTGTTATTTTCAAATGTGAAGGATAGGAAAGGATACAAACACTGTTTCAAAAAGTTGATCAGCAAATTGAACGTCACTGAGATTTTCACAAAATAATACATGATGAACCTAATTGGGCCGCTACTAAAAATAAAATCACAGTAAATGTTCCAGAGTATTTTCTATTATCTGCTAGATAATAACCTAGCGACTAGGGTATAGAATTCAGCTGTGATATTTTGTTGCACAGTTGGTATATGTTCTGCATTTTTTGCATGTTTCGGTCTTTTAGGTCACAGGTCTGTTATTTCGGACTTTATATTTCAAATAATCATATTGAATAAAGCTCAACTCACTAGGATCAGGTGATCTGGCGGGCCATTTCAGTGTTACCTTCATAATCAGGTTCTGGTTTGGAAACTTCAGATCGAATCCAGATTCATACAGAAATGCATATACGATGCTTCCATCGAATTTTCGTCAAATGTATATGAACGAACAATTGTATTTCGCACGATATCGGTCCACATAATGAACTTTTGTGGTCATGGTATTCTTGCTTCCAGTATAAATTTTCATCATCCCAATATCCTATGTTCTGCCGATTGATCTGCCCGTTCAAATAAAACCTGGCCTCGTTTGAAAATTAAATATCAACAATGAAATTGTCGAAAAATATTACTGGGCTTTTTTCTCAACACCAAATCGTTATTTTCAACACTTCGACACGTATTTCGATTACCAAGTAATCATCTTTGAGAGGAAGATGAAACTGTTTAATCGTCCTCTCCTCTCTACATGGTGCCCAAGAAAGGTGACAAATGGCATCTCTGTGGCGACACGGTTGTCGCAACAGTGCGCTCAACGTGTGCTCAACGCCTGCACGATATCTGATGGCTATTCAGTGCGCCACATCCAGAACTTCGCCCAGACGCTGCGCGGATAGAAGGTCTTCTTCATGATCGCTGACGATGGTCAGCGCCTACCACCAGATCCCTATAGCTCCCGAGGATATCCCGAGAAAGGCTATCACTACGCCCTTTGGGATTTTCGAGTTCCCAGCCGTGAGCTTCGGTCTCCGCAACGCTACGCTTACATTGACGACCTCCTTGTTGCCTCTGATGAAAACGAAGAGCACGAGGAACATCTCTGGCTGCTGTTCGAACGTCTCCAGGAGTCCGGCATCATCATCAACACCTCCAAATGCTATTTTGGAGAGCCAGAAGTCAAGTTTCTTGAATATCTTGTGTGTAGCAAAGGCACGCACCCCTTCCGGAGAAGTTCTCCGCAATCCAGGAGTATACACGACCCGCAACAGCAAGAGACCTTTGGCAGTTTCTAGGTATGGGTAGGACTGCTAGGACAGGGGCGCCACTCAACGACCTCTTCAAATGCAACATCAAGGGAAAGAAGCCAATTACATGGAACGACACCGCTACGACTGCCATCACTGCCCTAGCCAGCGTAACACTCTTTGCCCATCCGAAGCTCAGCGCCAAACTCTCCTTGATCTGCGACGTGTCGGACCACACCATTGAAGCAGCCCCACACCAGCTAGACATCAGCAAATGAGAACCTCCGCCAGAGGTCTGACCAGTGTTCCCCGCGCTAGTTTCGAAACCTGGATTTTATCAGGCAATTCACTACCGATATCCAGCACATCTCTGGTGAGGATAATGTTGTCGCGGATGCTCTCTCCCGAGTCGATGCCATCGCTGCGCCACTCGATTTCGAGGCCCTCGCAGCGTCTCAGCTACAGGACCGACAGCTTCAGGAACTTCGTCAGAGAAATGACTCTGGCCTGATCCTGTGCTAAGTGACTATCCCTTCCAACGCTGCCATTTTCTACGACGTCTCTACTACGACGGTGCGGCCCTTCCTGACAGTCGCCTTTCGCAGACCAGCTTTTGATGTCATCCACAGATCGTCACATCCTAGTGCCAGAGTGACCACCAAGTTCGTCAGACAGCGCTACGTCTGGCCCTCCATCAGAAAAAACGCTTGGGCCCACGCCTGCATTCAGTGCCAGCAGTCCAATATCTCACGACATGTCTCAACACCCATTGGCAACTTCTCAGCACCTTCTAGACGGTTCGAGCACGTCCACATAGACCTTATCGTCATGCCGTACTCCGAGAGATATTGTCTTACCTGCGTCGATCGCTTTTCACGAGCAATACCTCTCCGGGACCAGGAAGCACACCTGACCACGGACTAGGGTAGTTAATTTGGGTCCCACCTATTTTGTTTTCTCAACAAGCTAATGGGCACCGACCACCTATGGACAACAGCATACCATCCAGCAGCCAATGGCATGGTCGAACGACTCCACCGACAGCTGAAAGCCCCTATCAAGTATCTGCAATCCGATTGGTAGACACATACGCTTCCGACCGCTCTCCTGGGGATACGTGCAGCTTGGAAGGAAGATCTACAGGCCACCGATGCAGATATGGTGTAGGGTGAGCCACTCTGACTTCCTGGCGAGTTGCTGATGTCCACCTCCAACAGGGACATAGACGATTCAGCTGATTTCATCCGTGAGCTGCGCAAGCATTTTCATGCACTCAGGCCAGTTAGCGACACCAGGCACGGCTAGCGAAAACTCTTTGTCTTCAAAGATTTTGCCACTGCCACCCACGTCATCGTCAGGCACGACGCTCCAAAAGGACCGCTCCAGATACCATACGATGGTCCCTACGAAGTTGTTTCCCGAGCCGAGAAACACTGTTTTTTCTCCTCCACGCAAATTTCACAATTTTCTTGTACAATTTCATACGGTTCAATAAATTGTTGCACATTCACATTCAAATACTGAAAAATCGAATTTCTCACCTTTTCTTATTTCTTTATCACGGTTCGATTTCAATTTAAAACTTGCGATTAACATTTCATAAATTGTATATTTACCAAATTTATTTAATTTGGATTATACAATTTTAGTTTCAGTTTTTATCTTTGCAAAAATTTATTCAACTTCCAGTCGATCAAATTACTGTAGCATTGCACTTATGTATCTTAGTTTACAGAATATTATTTTTTATATATCTCCACTTTTCATGATATATCGTTCATCACTGGCAAAGGGGTACTGTAGGGTTTTTCTTACAACTACTTACTTCAGAAACATTTTATTTCTTCATTAATTTTTATTTTTGTATTATAAATTCCTGTTAGGAAATTAACTTTTCATAACTCTATTGTTGAGTTTATGTTAAATTTTTTATTTTAATTTTTACTTAGCATTTGTGTGTTTTTTCATAGCATATCATTGAAATGCTCTCTTCTCTCGAAAAAAAAGTTTATTGCCGAAAAAACAGATGAATATTCAGAACGAAACCATGTGGGATGTTTCGAGTAGGTACTCATTGTTAACATTTTTATGGATTGAGACAAGGGCCCAAGTGGTTGATCCTTCTTGACTATATTTATGACTCGACCATTGTCAGTGAGAAAGTTACTTCCAACACATTTCTTAGCCAATGCATCTAGTCTGTTCTGAGATTTCGGCCGAGAACCATTTCATTCTGTTCAGGGATTTCGGCCGGGAACTGATCCTAATTCTGATTCTCCTCGCAACGAGGTTACACTGTTATTTTTTGCTTATTCATTTGGTGGTGTTATTAATGAATTTTATTTGTAAACGCAGTATCCGATTGAATAATAATTCACCTATCACCAGTCCAGACAGTATCATATATAAATTTTTTATCACATTCTATACTTTTACAGACATAACAAGTAAGTGTTTCTTTCCCAAAAACAACTGTTTACAAGTTTGTATCTATCTGACTTCTCCCACTAGTCATACTACGGAATTTATAGACTACTCGACAAAGCATACGGTGGTAACTCTACTAATATTGACTGAACATTGCTTATTCCGAATTACTTCAATATTCAAATCAAAGTAAACTTTGCATAAGGGCTATGATAACGAACGCACTCCGAGGTTTCGATAGGAGGCTCGTTTATATGAAAATTTCATAACTCACTGTTAAATATTTATTAGGTTCGCGAATTGGAATTTTATTGATATTTTTGATATGAAGTTATAATGAGTTTGACCGCATATTGGTTGTTATACAATTATACTTTATATTACTGGAATTCAGTAATATCCCAGTCAAATTGACATTACATTGTATTTGCATAACAATTGACAATGACGCAAACTGGATAGTTCACTATTCATTTATTTGAGAATCGTGAGTTTCTCGATCATACCGTTGAACTTTTTTCCAGCAGATAATCAAAACTGTCAAGTCCATCCACTGTTCCTCTCCCTTCATGCTTCTTCAACCTACCACTTTTTTCAGACATTTGCATTCTTTCGTAGTTTTTCATTTTTCGGGAATTCACTTTGGTTTTTGTTTCGTCTGTCGATTCTGTGGAATTCACTCCCATCATTTTGTGATATCTGACTTTCTTTTGATTCCCTATTCTTTATCTGTACCTTATTGTATTTTTTCAAAGGCCATAAGTATTTATGTGGTGAAATAGATGACGTATTCAAATAAAACAATAGTTTCTATTGTTATAGTAGGGGTGTTAAATAAAAAATTGACATTTTAAACCCGATAAATCAGCAGATACGTACTCGTCAATGAATGGAGTAATTAATTTATAACCTCTAGCCAGAAAACAATTTTCAGCAAATGAAAAGACCCAATCTACAGGAGTCATTTAGGTGTTAACTTGTATCGGTTCGATTATTCATGCAAGCTTGGGCTCGATAATACACAATAATAAAAAATTGAAGAATTGAGTTTATACCATGATGAAATGCATTTCTAACATCCTATAAGGATCAATTCCTAAAAGAATTGCCAATTTCAGAATCTTGAATGATTTAAACTGATATATAATCACAGTGAAATTTTTTTCATCTCCATGGTACAACTAATATTGACAAATCCATAATCATAGTGTCATATTCACTGACACATAGAGTATCTAATAAGTCATGGTCTAAGCTGAACAAGCCAGTAGAGGAGATCATTTCTGATGAAAAAAGTATACATAACCAGTACTTTTCTTTGTGTGTTTTTTCAGAAAAATGGTTTAGAAATAGGATTGCAGCTTAATTTCTCATATTGAATTTATGTTCTTTGAATACGGAAAATAATTCAAACGGTTGTATGCATCAAGATGACAGTGAAAAACGGACACCATTTCGAAAAACTAGTACTTTTTTTGGTAATTGAAATGATATTCCATCTTATGGAAAAAATATTTCCAATGCAGTTTCCATATTTTTTACCTACTACTTGGGAGGCGTCCAATTTTACAGGGAGCACTGCAGTCTCATTGGCTTATTTCGTTTTTCCCTGTTCTAGTCTGTACCAGTTCCCGCTTGGATGTTTGTTAAATTGTTCTGGTCATAAATTTGGGTTCTTCATTCGCATAAAATACAACGAGCTATCTCTGTCTTTTCATTAGATTTCCTGAAGTTAGGGTCTCCGTTCTGAAGCCCTATTTTCTTCACGTGTCCTCTCAGTGAACAGTATTCAGTAAGTAGCTGATATCAATTTTATTAAAGCTGTTTTTACCACTTTTATAAAAGTGATCATTATGATCTCCTACCACGTAGTAACGGCTATATCCATCAATTTATTGAAAATATTCACATTGAATACTCTAAATGACTCCCTTCAACTTTGTAGTGCCCAATAGAATTTCTTGGAACATTTTTAAATACTGGCAAATTATTTTGTAATTCTTGCAACACATGCATCTTTCCTCACAATTTTTATACATTATTATATACTGATTCATTGACACGTTCTTTCATGTAACCGCAAAGAAAAATTAAGAGGGTTGAGATGCAGGGAGCGCGGTGGCCAAAATGTTCTTCCACTGCTTCTCATCCATCTTATTCGACAGGCATTGGATGAAATTTGACGTACTTGGAAACCATATGAATTTGCGCAAGTTTGTATCAAGACTGTATTAAAACTATTGCTCGTCTAATCTTCAAGGTTTCATTCATCAAACCAGGTCATAAATAAATACCAAACGAACGCTCAAAGCGATCGTTATCCCTGGATTTTATAATGCCTAATAGTGTAAATTGTATATGTTGAATATTCCTTGTTACCTCTAGTTTGACTCATCGATCTACAAAAATTAATAAAAACATTTGAATCCGTTTTAATTCCTCCAAGCATTTTCATATATAATATTCCTCTCCGTTGATAGTCTTATCGCAGAGGAGATTTTACAGGCTGCATAAAGGCAAAATAATGGTCCATGTGAAATTTGTTCAACTGAGTTGATTTGTTCAAGGTATATACGCATTGTATATGTGAATAAAATCTTGATGATCAAAAAAGTGGGGTACGTACCGTTCATGATATATTCTTGTTGCTTTCGGGCATACCCGTTGCAGAAACCATGAATGAACTGCATTTCTGCAAATTCTCGTAGTGTATGTGAAAATTGAAAACTTGAGAACAACAAAGCAGCAATAGATAGGGAATCTAAAGTCTTTCCAAATGAGATTTCACTCGATTGATATTTCTATAAGAAAATGGAGATGGGACACACGCTTATAGGACTCAAGGTTTTAGAAACTTTCCCCCCACCAAAAAATGACGTATTTTCTGAACGAATGTCACCGCCATGAGAGAAGATATATATCTTTTTTTGATCCGTGATGTTTTTTCCATGAAGTTCGTCGGTTTCTCTTCCTGATGGAAATGATTTTCATCACAAAGGAACCAAATATGAAGCTTCTGGAATAGTATTCATCACTGCCAGTCATTTCACACCGCATCATCGATCCCTGACCAAATTATTTAGCGATGCGTCAATGTGATGATATGGATGTATCAGGCGTGAACAGAATTATTAAAACTGATGCGAAATAAGCAATATTTCATCCTAATGAACTGGTTTGTAATACTCTATACGCTGTTTTTGAAACCGTACTCCGTGACGATCATAACTAAACCGATGACAATATGTTACAGTTGATATTCCAATGTTGTATCACAGTCAAATGTTTTGAAATAAATAATGAAATCACGTTTCAAAGCAACTGATTGAGAGTTCGAATACTTCACTTTTCACTTCAACTGTTTTATTTGATTTTCTGGTCATCTAAAAATAATTCATGAAATTCATATTTGTTTTCAACTGAAGTTTTAAAAGAGAAACAACTCAAATATTATATCATATCAATCATAGAAATCAAGATGAGAATTTTGAATTGAAAAGGGAGTATGTTTGGAAGAGATCAGCTTTGTACTTTTGCATCATTGAACAAAACATGTGGGAAACATACGAAAAGAAGAAGGAACATGTGATATATTTTTTAAATAAAGCTTGTACAGATCAAATCGTGAGGTTTAGTTTTTGAAAATATTCAAGAGATGATGGGTAACAATGTTCATTTAAGATTTTTCCTACATAGAAAATGTTAATAATTTCCCAATTGAGTGAGTGACTCTATACAGGGTGAGACATCTAATTTTGCATTCAAAATTGATTTAGTAGGAAGCTAGCCACTCGCGCCAGCGAAACGTCAGCCGCGAAAGCGGTATAATAATTATTCGAAAAGGAATGAATATAAAGGTGTTGAGTGAATTTTGTTCCAGAGTGGCGAAACCAAATATGGTTAGTGAGGAAGGACCTGAGGAAACCCCCATTGAATAAGCGAACTTTCCGAACGATTGTCAGGAACCGACATTAAACAGGAATGTGGAATACCTAGTGATGGCCTCTGGAGCAACCAGATTACAGTGATACGAGTGCATATCGCCTGACCTGGGGTAGCAGTGACAACGATAAAAATAATGAGGAATTACTATAATTCAATCATGGCAAAAACTTTAGAAATTTTTATTGCAGACAGTGAAACTACGTTCGAAAACACGACATGCATATTGGTATATGTACTATATTCGGATTTTTGGTATAGAAAGATCAGACGGTTTCATCCCTTGTTCATCATCATCATATTATGTGAATGAAATAAACAGTGGAGAATAAATAACAGTCCTAATAACGATGCTGATAAACCCAGTTAGTCATCAACCTGCGAAGGTTGAAAAAAAAGGTTCCATCCAGAGAGAAAAACATTTTGCATAACAATGAATTATGAACGAGTTACTGTCAATACTGGAGTAGAAACGGACTCAGTTACAATGAGAAACGCTTGTGTACAAAGAAGTACAAGAAATACATTACCAAATGAATTATTCGAAGTTTAAATGGTGAAAGGGATAGAACGTAAAGGAATCAGAAACATAAATGAAGCAGATGTGAAAAATTTGTCTCAGTTTATGTGAGCTTATGATTACTCGTGTGGTAGCCGTTACCTTCAAACTGAAGCTATTTTAGACATTATGTTCAAATAATTTCACTTAAAGGGAGATAATCCTTCATTCCTTTTTTATTTAAAATTGTAGCAAGAAAAACCAATTAAATCAATGATGAGCGGTGCTAGACTAACCCAACACAACAAAAACCAACTACTGTTTGGTATCAAGCTTCAAAGGGTGAATAAACACTTTGAAGTGAGCCAATCCTGGAAGATTCTGCCAGAAGTCCATAAATCTTGCTGCCATCCAGATGTTCAATGTTTGTTTGGCAAAGCCTAAATCGATGCCAATGACAGGTTCTGGTCGGATGAAACTGTTTGCAGCACCCTCCTTTGCAATTTAGCAGCTTCCCTGCCTTTCAGGCCAGTATGGCTAGAAATCCAGACCAGAGACAATCTGTTGAGTCTTCCTATCGAGGAGAGTCGTTTTTGACAATTTGCAACCAACTTAGACGTTGCTTCGTAGGAACCAACAGCTTTCAACGCCGCATGACTATCCGATAATATTTTCATTGACTTGTGTATGAGGTTGGATTCATCCAATCTCTCTGCACAGAATTCGATAGTGTAAATTTCCGCTTGAAATACAGTTGCATAGGTTCCTGGGCAGGTAGATATCTCTGTCCTGGGTCTGCGATTGAAAACACTTGCTCCAGAACAGAAAGGTGTTTTTAATCCATCTGTGAACCAACAACTATCTGCTCTTGATATTTCCCTCTCTCGGAGGATCCAGTCCTATCTACTCGGGAACAGTACTTTATAAGGCAGTTATCCGAACGAAAAATAAAATCATGAAACTGAGGAGTTTTACGGCCAAAAGATTAATGGTAACAAGGCTGAAAGAGCTTAAAATAATATGAAGACTAGGCCAAACGGACGATTCAGCTGTGACAGAACATGTACTCAGTGAAGGAAGCCACATGATCATGATTAAAAACACGAAACTCATTACCCGTGACCAGGTAAATCATAGCCGACTGGTATGAAAGGCAATAAAAATCCACAAACACACGGATAATTAAAAAAAAATAAGCTGGGAACCTCAACCAAATATGGAACCCTATTCTAAGAAGTTCAAGAATAGCAAACAGTATGATGGCAGGTAGGAAAGAGTCAACTAACGTTATTGACAATTTACCAAATCACTGTTCTTGTATAAAAACAATATCAAATGGCTTGCATTATTCTCATTGCTGGTCCGAGCAGTTGCTCAAAGATGTTTTCTCCTTTTGTTTGTATTTGTGGTCAATAGTTTCCAATAGTATGTAGGAAAGAGGCTAAATACTCTGAGAGGTCGCCTGGTATCCTAGAGACTCCGTTGGTGACACTTGATAACGCACAGGTAGGTATTATTCATCTCTCGGCACATGTCGGAAGACACCACTGAATTGAGCCCCTTTCCTAATTGCCTACTATAACGGGGTTACCACACAGATGTATTTCACCCCTCATTACCGCACAGTATCGAGGTTAGAGAAAATAATTAATACTTGTGGTCATTTTGGTTGTTATATTATCGACATCATTCAATTTGAACTGTGCAGTAATAATCAGTCTGTTCAAGTTAGATAATTTTGGATCCAAATTGATATAACTAATACGAAAGAACCCAAACTTTGTTGGATCGTGATTCTCAATTCTTTCTTTCTTAAGACTTTCATCTGTAGAACTCTTGAAAAAATTAGGGGCGGATTGATCTGCTGGTACACCTTCGAATTCACTTTGGATCGTCAGCGGTTCCCCCTCTAACATGCGGAGGATATTACTACCGACTACCGACATGCACGGGATATTACCTGCCAATTTCAGCCGGCAACGATACACTCTCAAGTTGTTGTGACATTCGGAAAACACTGAAAATTGAAGCTAAAAGCTGCGTTAGCCGACATCAAACATCAAAGGAAAACTGTATATTGAATAACTTGTTTCCTAATAATGAATTTCGCTGGAAGTCTTGATATTGAAACTGGTGAAGAACGGGGGGACGATCAAGGAGGAATGCGTTCGCGTTGCCGGCACATTACTTCGTTTGAATTGGAAATTCTCACTCACATACTTGCATCTAATAAACTTGGAAATTTCCATGTAATTAACTTTCAGCTTCTGTCTGAAAGATCAATGAAGCATATTGTTTTCTGCGTTCGAGAAATATTATTACGAGGGCGACTTAATTAGCTCACACACTATAGAATGAAGAATGGAATATGTACATATATATGTTATGATTGATTTACACTATGAGTTTCGTTTTTTTCTTCATAAAGGGCGATTCTCCGAGAACTGCGTCGATTGATATCATCACCACAAATTACAAATTGAAGTCTCTAGCCATGACTGATTTTATGGACACAATAAACTTGTTACGGTTCAATTTTTCCAATCTTTCAAAAATTTTGTTTTTATATTTCCAATATACGATTATTTCAATCAATACATTTTAGCAACTTTGTAAAAGTTTTCATATAACTATTCAACAGATTGATGATCCTTTATAATAATCACAAAATCAAAATTGAATAAACATCATAGAAACCACAGATACATCAGATGTTGCTTGTATGTGGTGAAAAAGGTATCCAAGGGAAAAAAATTAATGTATGATAAATATTAAAGTATGAGGATGAAAAGGGATTTGCATATGAGAATAAACTACTTAATATATGAAATTAAAAACACATAAGATAATACAAAATCACAAATATAAGTATAAATATAAGTATAAGTATAAATATAAGTAGGTTGTCAGTTTTGACATGAAATATTATTTAAATATTAAATCATACAAACATAAAACTAAATTGGAAATTAAGTATAAAATCACAATTGTAAAATACGCGTACTACTAATAATATATAAAAGCATGTTGAATTCGATATGGATGTTGTTGAAAATGGCCAGGCAAGATTATTCCGATATGAAAATCACGAAGGGATTTTGTGTTGTTTTCTTCAAAAACGAATATTCAACAGAAACCAATTGGGTAGACGATTCCTAACTGAAGTTTTGCCTAGTCCAATTATTTTGTTGGTTAAGTACCTGAAAGGGATTTTGAAATTTTCGACTGAGTGTGGTTTCTTTTTGATATTGTGTGCTTAACATCATCTTGTATCAGTATTGAAAACCGTATCTGCAAACGTAGGATTTATTCCAGGCGGATAATCAGTATCTACATCTCCTATCAACTTTCCAAGGAAAATTGTGCAAATAAACTCGTAATACACCTTAACTTCTGTTTTTATTTCACACTATTCATTTAAATATTGTCGCGATGAAGAGTAATTCCTTCAGGGTGTTAGGTTATCCCCATAGCAAAACGTATCTGCCAGCTAGAATCGGATAAATAATGAACGTTCGCATGTTTCAAAGGTTTTTTTTGTGTATATATCGTAAGAATGGTTTGAGAGCACCGTCGAATTTCTGAGTCGTCAGTATCGCCATAATACTGTTAAGGCAGTCTGCACCCCCTTGCAATGTTATACCTGAGGATCACCTGAAAAGTAGCTAAGTTTAGGCTAAAATAAAGAAACTCGCTTGGATTTTTATCTATACACAATTACCTGATTTCGATAAATGTGGTGGCTTTTACGTTACATTTCAGTGTTTATTATTGAATGTCATTTATTTGAAATCTGAATAAATTGCCTCTTTCAGTAATTCAATTGTTATTCAATTATTTTTTATACAGAAAAATCACGTAGCAAACTCAAAAACTACCGAAGGGAATTTCATTGGGT
>WOGO01003739.1:0-13974 GCA_015342085.1 Leptinotarsa defecta | reverse complement strand
TGACGATAGTCATGTCGCTAAGTGTTCTTTCGATGTATTGAATTTATTGGAGCCTCTGGAGACACCCTACATTTTGTTTTATGAGAGAGAGAGAGGACATTGGCAGATCAAGATATTCAGATAATGTGGAGCTGCAGGTTTTTCTGGGGTTTCCTGCAGTTGAAAAAGTAAATGCGCCACTGGAATTAATGAAGTCGCCCCAGAGCGCCAATGAATTTTTGCTGTTGTTTTGATAATTTCATGATTTGTATTTTGGAAGTGCTGAATGTTATAATATTGAAATCTTTTTTGTAATAGGAGGTTTTTTATTCAAGAGTGAATAATTTTTTAGAAAAAAGGTTGGTTGGGTAACAGGACCAATTTTTTCTTAAAAAAACAATTGTTTTCTTGCTAGTGAACTCAATAATTCATTATTTGAATACTGAAAAATATAGAAAAAATAAACTTTACTATGTAATTTTTCATTCATTGTCGATATCTTAAGTTTCTATATCATTAACAGATGCTGATAAAACGTCGAGTGGTCTTATTGCTATATTCAAATCGACATCTTCATCATTATCATTATGGTTCAAGGATGACTGGCAATGGCAATATCCACAAACTTTTGAACATCTTATTTGCCGTCACAACCTTCTGTACAATTACAAAAGATTATATTCAGTAGATCATCGGGTGCTGGTGGGAATGTAGTTGTTATTGGCTGTTGTATATTTTCAACTCCATTTTTCTCTATCAGTTTCTATTCCTAGCCAGGTTTGTATTTGATAATATACTCTATTAACATGCTGTTGAACTGCTGAAGAAGTAGGTGGTAATAATGGAAATTTCACAGCTGTGCTTTGTTTTGTTAGTTTAGCAAAGCTACAGTATCTGTAATTATCTATCGAATGTTCTGATTTTGGAGCACCGTACATTGCTAGTAGAAAATGTATTTCAACATTGATAATGACATCTTGAGTGCAATTTTCTTGTTGGAATATTTCTGCAGAATTGTTTAAATCGCGTCTTTGTACAAAAATCTTCATGACTTCATTTCTTCATTTCTTTTTCAAGAAGAACTGAAGTTGCATCACATCCAGTCATGTCATGTAGAAATATAATATTTTTCTCACGATGTGGATACTTGTTGAGGCTATCAGTCGAGTAAATTTTCGCTTCAACACTGTTTTTCCTGGTTTTAAAAAATGATGTAGGTTGATCAATTATTTGTATGCGTGCTATGAGAAGAACCACAGATCTATGTCTTCGCCAATGATAATTATTGTAGTATATTAATTAATTTTTCAATCGCTGTTTCAACTGTTGAAACGTCAGCATCATCACGTCATTGTTTTGTAGCAATATCAACTTCTTCGAACTTTTCAATAAGCATTTCACTTGACTGGTAGGAACTTTCATCGATTTTTTGAAGTGCATATAGAAACGTCGAAGCTTACGAAATGGTCTTGTATTCGTGATTTTGATTGTATCCAAAATCTTGATGAAATGTCTCGAATTCTTCTCACGTTGCATGAAGTTATGGATTGGTAAGGTGTGGTGTCTGCAGACTACTTGAAGTTTTTGTTTCTTGGAGCTTGAGTAGGTTGGAAATGTTGTATGATCCAGTTGCTCTTCAATCTCTACTTTGTTGATGACATTTGAGGATCCGGTTCTTTATCTCGGATCTCTCTCTCTAGCAGCCTTTCCCACGGTTCAACATCGCTTGTCTTAGAAAAAGGTCAAAGTTTTGCATATGTATATTGAATTCCACTTTTTTTTAACCATGTCATTTATTGACACATGTACGTAAAATGGAAGAAATATCCAGATTTTCATTGTGAATTTGGCAGACTCTACCCAATTCATACCGCCTGATGTCCTTTCTACTCTGAACATCAAGATCATACCAGTAACACGTAGACCTAATGATCACTCCAAGAGTTTTCTCAACTTTGTATGTTATTAGTTATTATTATGTGATATTTTTTTCAAAGTGCTTATCTACAATTATAAACATTTTTACTCGTATTTTTATATGCTATTATGTAATATGCAGATTTTATTTCCATTTAATTCTTCCAATATTCAATATTAGTATGTTATGTTATATTCTTTCAACTTCTACATTTACATTTTTATAGTGTCGTTTTTATCAGCTTTTATATTATATACTCACGTTTTCTGAAGTTGTTCGTATTTTACTAGTAATTATTATATGATATTTTTTCAAAGTGCTTATCTACATTTATAAATATCGTTACTCGTAATTTTATATTTTGTTATTATGTAATATGTAGATTTTAATATTTAATATTTTTTTTATATTCGTTCAACTTCTACTTTTCCATTAAGTCTATTTACAAGTTATGTCTTCACACATTACATCAATATCTGCAATTATACATGTTTATATATAGAAAAAATTCTACACATCATCATCACGCACAAGCTGTACCCAATTCAGCATCAGTGATTACCCTGTCCATTCATATGTATATGTATATTATATGTGAGAAACATGTATAACTTCTATTCGTATTTGGTGAATAAACATTACATTACATTACCCACCCTACGGTATGTCGAGAGGTTATTGATTAATAATGGTAGTGCGCCTTATTGAAGTAATATTGGAATGAATTTTTGTCCGTTTGTCTGTAGTTCGCCTGTCGTCCGCAAAAGTGTGGCTCACCATAACTCTGGAAGAAAACAAGATATCGACTTGAAATTCTCATCAATCATTGAGACCCATTTCGAATAAAATCGTATAATTGGAAAAATAGTTTTACGGAACTTTTTCGAAAACTGTCAAAATTCTGTTAGGAATGCTGCACTGGCTAGTCACAATTAAAGATTATAATAATGTGCTATATTAATTCAAACAGTCTTAAAAAATGCCAGTTTGAGACAGACTCACTTGAATATTTCCAATAGAAAGAACTGCATCAACATCTTATCTATTATACAGGGCTATTCGAATTAAAGACTATGCATGGGGATCTCGTGGAAGATAAGAGATAGGAGTATATTAAAGTGTGGCAAAGATACCGTGAAATTTCGACTTCAGCTGTTTCAGTTCCGAAGATATACGAGAAAAACTGGAAATTCGGAAATTCTTTTCTTGCTGCCCGCAATTTGATATCTGTTTTTGATCCGCTAGGTTTGATTTCCTCCTTCACCGTGAGAGGAAAGATTCTAATGCAGGCTATATGGAGATCTGAAATCGACTGGGATGTTGTTTTGTCACAGGACCTACAGATTTCCTGGAAAAAATGGATGAGAGAAATCGAGAACGTCTCTGAAATACAAATTTCCAGATGCTACAGCTACCTTATACCTTCAGCTATAATAGCTACCGAACTTCACACATTTTGCGACAACAGTGAAAAGGCGTTTGCTGCAGCAGTATATCTTCGAGTTGTTGGAGTTGAAGAAACCAAAGTTTGCCTAATTTCGTTAAAAACTAGAGTCGCTACGCTGAAACCATTATCTATACTCAGGTTGGAACTTCAGGCAGCGGTAATGGCTAGTCGGCTTTCTCAGCTGATAAAAAAAGAACTGGAAATCCCTATCAGTTGAACATTTTTTTGGTCCGACTCAAGATGCGTTTTGAACTGGATGAGAGGTGATGGTAGAAACTATAAACCATTTGTATCCCATCGAATAGGAGAAATACAAGAACGAACGGAAGTTAAAGATTGGTACTCGGTTCCAACTGAATATAACATTGCTGATGAAGCAACAAGATGGACGGTAGGAGAGAAAATAATTTCTGGGCCTCACTTTCTCAGACAGTCCGAGAAACATTGGCCGTGCCAAAAAAATAACATGAAATATTTGTGTGAAGTGGATGTTGAATTGAAACAAAAAAAGTTTGGAACATGTCTGTTCATTACGAACTATGAAAATTGTTTACCATTTGTAAAAAGATTCTCCAAGTGGATAAGATTAATGCGTTCTACAGCTTGGTGTTTGATATTTATTAACATTCTCAAGAACAAAAAAAGGTTCGAACCCAATTTGACAAAAGAAAAGATATCTGATGCCTATAAAATTTGGGTACAGTGTGCACAACAAGAGAGTTTTCCCTCAGAGATCTGCTGTCTCAAGAATGGAAAACTGAGTGGAAGTAGTCCTGAACTTAAAGATGGAATTATGGTTCTCTCTGACCGAACAATTCTGTCGAAATGGTTGTTAAGAGATGTTAGTCAACCATCTATATTGAATCCAAATGCAGACAATCTTAAGAGAATGGAAAATATCTCGCATGTTATCAGATTCTTTCTGGAATCGCTGGACAAGAGAGTACCTACCTACTTTTTCAAGGCGAAGTAAATGGACAAGAGATAATAAACTCATAGCATTAAATGATATCGTCATATTGGTTGATGATCAAGTCCCTAGACATAACTGGAAGTTGGGCAGAATATATCGGCCGGAATATATCCTGGACATGACGGGAGAAACCGGGAAGTTAATGTTAAAACATCAACCTCGAAATTCAAGCGACCAGTAACGGAGATATGTAAATTGGAATTAGAGAACAACTGAATACTCTAGCGGGGGGCAGAATGTGGATATTTACTTATTATTTATCATTATGTATGTTTATTTTGTGTTAATTTGTTTTGTAAACAAGATTTGTCAGTTGAACATTGAAAATTAGTAAAAACGTCAATAAAGTTCCTTCTTGATTAAAATTGGATTCATTGGCTTGAGTTGATCAATTCTTCTGAAAGAATAACACTCAAAAAATAATCACTTCTTAAAATACCCTTTCCAATTTTTCAAGGAGAATGCATTGAAATATTTTGAATGGATGTTCTTGCATAATTTATCTGAATCTTGCATTTCCCTGTTTCGAAAAGGAGCTGACAGGAGCTTAGGTCGTCAAGTATTCAGTTCGAATTTCAAGGGCCATTACCTTCAAAACATCACTGAAATTCGAAACAATAATAGTAAATCTCATCTTCTAGGTATAATAGCGACCGTTATAAGAAAAATAAATTGCTGGGTATAACATCAAGGAGGTCGTGGGTCGTAGTAACAAAAGTTAAAACGGCGATATTTCAGCGTGCAGGACGGGGTGAAGAATCCGTCCCCGGGGAACACTTGGCAGACTGCTCCGGCGATATTTTCTAGCACTTTCTTATTAAAGCACTTGTGCAAAGTCGAACTAATTTAAGAGTTCGAGCCCATAAAGAAGGAGGTAACAACCCTTGAAGAGAGAACCGGACACTGATGTACACATCTGCACTGCCGCCAAGACGTCGACGGGATCGCGGCGGGTGCAAGAAGTTTTTAACTACTTCGTCCTCTGTCACCTGTTTGCTCTGTCGGTGATGTATATTTCAGGAAAAGTGAAACAAGATATCGAAGGGAGGTGTGTGGCGGTTTTGCAGAGATCTACTAAGTGTTCGACTATTTTTTGGAACAAAAAGGTTTTGGCTTTCAACTTCTCCATCTTAATACAACTATTACCTACCAAAGAAAGGAAGAAAGCAATCAATTAAAAAAAATAATTCTATACAAAGATGTGTAGATCATGCACAGAAGTAACTATCAGACACAAACTGTAAGTGAAAGCCTTCTTGAAACAGCTACTTTCATATAACATAGAATTACACGAAAGAAAAATACTTTCGAAACAAATACTTTTATATAAATACTGAATTATGCAAGCAAAAAAAACACTTTTTCTATTCAGTTTGTATTCCAAACATTCGTTTTGGACTTGAATCAAATATCATTCACAGAATTTCTACACAATATAGTAAATGAAAGAGATAAAATTTCACTGACATGGAACACTGTCATACTCACTGGTAGACATCCGATGTTTCGCTGTGAGACACTTGCCTTATCAACTCCTTAGTACCAAATTTGGAGAAACATGAGGAAACAAATGAGAAAAACAAACAATTTCTTCATGAAATTACTACTTTATTTGAACCAACAAGAAGACAAAGTGATTTGAGAATTGCCGACTTGGAGGCGGATGACAGTTCAGTGAACCTCCACGCCAGAGGAGCATGCTATATTTCATCCATTTACGATCACCTCAGGATTCTGGAAAGTCAGTTTCCCATTGGACGACATTTTCTCAAAAACCATAGTGTTGATTTCAAAATGAGGGCTGGTCTCATTCAATGGTTACTCGAAATCCAGAGGGAAGCCGGACTGCACGTTGATATATTGCATCTCAGTGTTTCGATTATAGACAGATATTTGCAAGAGGTCAGAACCATCGAATATGACTCTCTGCAGTTGTTGGGACTGACGGCTACTGTTGTGGCAAGCAAGTACGAAACGAGGTTTGTTCCAAGACTCTCTCATTTTTCCACTCACAGCTTCTCCGACTTCATCGCAATGGAAATGGATATACTAAAAAAGTTGGACTATAGCTTCGGAAGGCCTTCAGCATTACATTTTCTGAGGTTATTCAATAAGGTTGCTGAAGTAACTAGGGACCATCACAATTTGGGCAAGTTCTTACTGGAACTAGCTCTTCTGGAGTACAACTTGTGTAACGTCAGACCCTCTATACAAGCAGCTGCAGCATGCTGTTTGTCAATGGGAATTCTAAATGATGTGACGGATTTGTCAACTTTGTGGACTCGTTCTCTTGTTTGTTATACTCATTATGATTTCGAAGATTTGGAAGGCGTTATCTCGGAACTTGCCCGTCTTCTGTTCAAAAGTAGGTCAACTGAGTTTAAAACTATCAGAATGAAGTATGGTTCTGCTAAGTATGGTAAAATTGGCTGGAATCCCAAATTAATGAGACCTCATTCCAAAAAAGTGACATCAACCGAAATTTGATTTATCGGAGGAGCATCATCACCGAAAGCTTGTCATGAAGACTACGTGATGTTTTTCCAACATCATTTCAAATAATGATTGAAAATATATAATATTTAAATCTGTAATGTATTGTTATTTTTAAAATGTTACTAGTTTGCATGTTTCGGATAGAAGTTGAATTTCTCTCCAAGATCTTGAGACGAGAATAAATATACGATTTCTTCGAAAGTTTGTATCATTGCCACCACAAGAAAAGTAGCCCCGGAATACTTGATACGTGCAAAATTCAACAATTGATGAACAAATATGTATATCAAAACATGTTTCGCTGACACAGTAGCTTCCTGAACAGTGATTTAAATCACTGTTGAAAAAGCTACTGTGTTAGCGAAACATATCGTGATATATAAATATGTATATATATATATATATTGTATAAAAGATATATAAAAAAGTTTGTGGAGATCGAATCGTAAGGTGTAGTTTATTAAATTAGTATGGATCTTCATAAAGTGACGGCAAATATATTTGGATCGATTGAAAATTATGAGTTGGTATACTAATTCAAAATGTGTTGAGACTTTCTCTTCTGAGCATGATTGATTGGATTTATAACTTGATCCGTTTTTTGCAATCTGTTTATTTGCATTTATCATCATATATTGTGTATTTTTTTCTGCGGTTTAGGGAAAATGACTGCTACAAAATAATTGTGCAAATAATTTTTTCCTTATGGTGTCATTCTAAATTATCGAACACGTGTTTCCCTGAGATTGTTTGGTATGAAGCCATTTCATTTAAATGAGGGTTCAATATAGATTGATTGATTAATAGATTGATAGAAAGTAGTTTCCCCCTCCAATTACGATTTTGTAATGAAATCATTTCATTTAAATAAGGGTTCTCACTCACCATCAATCAGTTATTATTTGCAGTTTGACACGAACTATCTGTTTCAAATATTAGTGCTTTCAATTAGGAACTTGACGAAGATAAAGTGTTAGTGACAATTTTTTTATAGTGAGTTTTGAACGCCACGCCATAAACATCGTAGGTGCCCATCACTAAAACTGTCGATACGAACTTTCATTCAGATCGTTCCTTAAATCGTTTCATATACGGTATAAATATTCCTTCTAGAATGGATTTCAAGCAAGGCTCAAACGAACAGGACAGTATCGTCAGTACGCCTAAAAAACTGTTCATTCGACCTAGTGTACTTTTGCCAGCCCAGAACGTAGGACGCCTTCCAAAATTAAAACCAGTAGAAGTATTAAAACGTCTTCAGCTCTACTCGCCACGTAAGCAGGCTGACAGTTTGAAAACTGAAACAGTCCTTGAAAAAAACAGTGGGATCGCAAAAAGGACGAAAAGATCATCAAAAGAAGGTGTGGTCAATCGAAATTTAGCTCTTACGCAGGGCAGTGCCACTGAGATGTTCAATTTTGAGGAATCGACTGAGGCTCAAACCATGACTTTTACGAGTGGTACTGATAACAAGTTCTTCAATACGCCGAAAAAGGTTTTGATTCGATCGAGTGTACTTCTACCAGCACGAAACCTAGGACGCCTTCCAAAATTGAAACCCATAGAGCTATTGAAACAACTTCAGCTGCACCAGCCACGTGAGCAGGCTGAAAGTGTTTCAAATGAAACCTCCCCAGTAAAGGACGGTGGAGTCACTGAAAGAACAGAGAGCACACCAAACCGAGATGTGCTCAATCGATGTGGAAGAAATTTGAACAAATCAGAAGACGAAAGTGATGTGAGTATTGTCGACTTGGAGGCGGATGACAGTTCAGTGAACCTCCACGCCAGAGGAGCATGCTATATTTCATCCATTTACGATCACCTCAGGATTCTGGAAAGTCAGTTTCCCATTGGACGACATTTTCTCAAAAACCATAGTGTTGATTTCAAAATGAGGGCTGGTCTCATTCAATGGTTACTCGAAATCCAGAGGGAAGCCGGACTGCACGTTGATATATTGCATCTCAGTGTTTCGATTATAGACAGATATTTGCAAGAGGTCAGAACCATCGAATATGACTCTCTGCAGTTGTTGGGACTGACGGCTACTGTTGTGGCAAGCAAGTACGAAACGAGGTTTGTTCCAAGACTCTCTCATTTTTCCACTCACAGCTTCTCCGACTTCATCGCAATGGAAATGGATATACTAAAAAAGTTGGACTATAGCTTCGGAAGGCCTTCAGCATTACATTTTCTGAGGTTATTCAATAAGGTTGCTGAAGTAACTAGGGACCATCACAATTTGGGCAAGTTCTTACTGGAACTAGCTCTTCTGGAGTACAACTTGTGTAACGTCAGACCCTCTATACAAGCAGCTGCAGCATGCTGTTTGTCAATGGGAATTCTAAATGATGTGACGGATTTGTCAACTTTGTGGACTCGTTCTCTTGTTTGTTATACTCATTATGATTTCGAAGATTTGGAAGGCGTTATCTCGGAACTTGCCCGTCTTCTGTTCAAAAGTAGGTCAACTGAGTTTAAAACTATCAGAATGAAGTATGGTTCTGCTAAGTATGGTAAAATTGGCTGGAATCCCAAATTAATGAGACCTCATTCCAAAAAAGTGACATCAACCGAAATTTGATTTATCGGAGGAGCATCATCACCGAAAGCTTGTCATGAAGACTACGTGATGTTTTTCCAACATCATTTCAAATAATGATTGAAAATATATAATATTTAAATCTGTAATGTATTGTTATTTTTAAAATGTTACTAGTTTGCATGTTTCGGATAGAAGTTGAATTTCTCTCCAAGATCTTGAGACGAGAATAAATATACGATTTCTTCGAAAGTTTGTATCATTGCCACCACAAGAAAAGTAGCCCCGGAATACTTGATACGTGCAAAATTCAACAATTGATGAACAAATATGTATATCAAAACATGTTTCGCTGACACAGTAGCTTCCTGAACAGTGATTTAAATCACTGTTGAAAAAGCTACTGTGTTAGCGAAACATATCGTGATATATAAATATGTATATATATATATATATTGTATAAAAGATATATAAAAAAGTTTGTGGAGATCGAATCGTAAGGTGTAGTTTATTAAATTAGTATGGATCTTCATAAAGTGACGGCAAATATATTTGGATCGATTGAAAATTATGAGTTGGTATACTAATTCAAAATGTGTTGAGACTTTCTCTTCTGAGCATGATTGATTGGATTTATAACTTGATCCGTTTTTTGCAATCTGTTTATTTGCATTTATCATCATATATTGTGTATTTTTTTCTGCGGTTTAGGGAAAATGACTGCTACAAAATAATTGTGCAAATAATTTTTTCCTTATGGTGTCATTCTAAATTATCGAACACGTGTTTCCCTGAGATTGTTTGGTATGAAGCCATTTCATTTAAATGAGGGTTCAATATAGATTGATTGATTAATAGATTGATAGAAAGTAGTTTCCCCCTCCAATTACGATTTTGTAATGAAATCATTTCATTTAAATAAGGGTTCTCACTCACCATCAATCAGTTATTATTTGCAGTTTGACACGAACTATCTGTTTCAAATATTAGTGCTTTCAATTAGGAACTTGACGAAGATAAAGTGTTAGTGACAATTTTTTTATAGTGAGTTTTGAACGCCACGCCATAAAAATCGTAGGTGGCCATCACTAAAACTGGCGATACGAACTTTCATTCAGATCGTTCCTTAAATCGTTTCATATACGGTGTAAATATTCCTTCTAGAATGGATTTCAAACAAGGCTCAAACGAATAGGACAGTATCGTCAGTACGCCTAAAAAAGTATTCATTCGACCTAGCGTACTTCTGACAGCCCCCAAATTTGAACCTGGGGGTATCCCTGAGGAAGCATGACATTTGCCTGAGGTATTTCCATCATGCCTAACCACAAAATATCGATCCTGAAGATAGCTCCTAAAAAGATTCATGATATGCTCGGAGAGTCCAATTGATATAACTTTTGCAGCAAAATACTATGAATGCCTTACTAAAATCCATGAATATTGTGTCCCGTTGTATCTTATTTTCTGAAGATTTATTTGCTTCGTTGGTATATAATTGCAGATTTGTGTTGACAGATCTGTTGGACACACCCGTGCTGTTCTTCAACTAAGGCACCTTCTACATAGCCGTACAATTCAGTATGGGTTATCTGTTCAAATAGTTTGTAAGGAGCACACATAATAGATATCGATCTGTAATTTTTTATGTCACGTTTTTTTCCTGTTTTATGAACTCGTGTGCAAATTGAAGTTTTCCATTGCGTCGGAAAGTTAGCATTGTTGATTGTGATATTAAATATGTGGAGTAGTGGGTGACGTAATTATTCATGGCAACCCTTCACTATATACGGCGGTATACCATCTACACCTGCAGATTTTTTGACTTTAATTTCTTTACTGCATCATCAAAGTCCGATTCACTTATAGATGTTATTGAGAAGGTATTGTTGGTTACGTCCTGAAGACTTTTAAAAGTTGTTTCATAATTGCTCGCGTTGGTAAGGTACACACTGACAAAGAACTCTGCGAAATACTGTGATGTATTTTTTGGTGGAATTTCCATGTCAGTGTATATGTATATATCATTGGTTGAGCTTTGACCTTTCTTTTTGTTAACATAGTTCCAGAACGTATTGATATCAGTGCTCACATTATGTTCGATAGTTTTGATGTAGTTCTTAAGTTATTGTTTCGAATGCGATTTAAATTTTCTTCTCACCTCTAGATATTTTTTAGCATGATATTCAGAAATAGGTTTCATTTTTTTAAGTTTTTCCTTCTCCACAACTAATTTTTTAATTTTTCCATTATACCATACAGGAAATTTTTTGTAACTCTAATATAGTTCAATATAGTTTAAATTTAGGCCCACAAGTAGAAAAGATGTTATCCACTATTTTATGAAATTTTTCCAAGGCTATATCTACAATAGACTCCATCAATTCCTCATTTCAGTTAGTGTCTCTAATAAGTTCTGCCATGAGGTCAAAATTGGCTTTTTTAAAATTATACTCATGATTAATTGAATTACTAGGTTTTGTATCACAACTCATCACCATCAATTCATTGCATCAATAAATTTTCACGACATTCTGATACAATTTTGAGGGAAGGGTGATATCTGTCCTCGGACACTAAAGGATTTTCTCCTCGTGTAACATTGAACAAATTACCTTCAGAAGAAATAACTGAGTCTGAGGTCCTTCCTTGGATATGTACCGCTCTTGGTGGAATCAAATGCGCCAAGTCACTTGAACACTTCTCGTGAAAGTATCATTTCTTCGATACTCCAGACTATCAAGGTTGATGTGATATTCGCGTGTCCAGTCAGGTGGATAGCTTTTGTCTGGATGGAATCCAGCAGCTTCAAGGTATATTTGGGACGGAACTCCATACATGAGAACAATACTCCAAAGAATGTCTAATCTGAGCTTTATAAAGCATCAGAAGTTGCTCAGGTGTGTACAGTTTTCTGGTTCGGTACAGTGTTTTAAACTTTTGAGAATCATCCTTTGCAATTCCAGCGACATGATTGTTTCTAGACATATTGGTGTCCATTTTAACTCCCAACAAACTATTCGAAGTAGAAGGCGAAATTGTCGGCGAAAATTCCGGAGAAAACTGATCCTGGATTTTTGTGACATTGAATCGAACCTGGTTAGTTTCACCCCAATTTGAAATTACTTCTAGATCCTCATTAAGATATTAAACATCCGGCTGCCGGTGAAGATGTGCACCCGCAGCCGATGTCCTGGAATCCAAATGTTATGACGAGACAAGTGTGCTGTCAGCAAAGCAATATAATGTATTTTTGATTTTTTCCCATAAGTCGTTGGTATACAATTAAAAGAGGGTTGAAGACATTATGGATCCCTGGGAAACACCAGCGTTGATGGTGAAAGTATTCAAGAGACATTCATCGACGGCCACTTGGAGGGAACGTTTTTTCAGGAATCAAAGTTGAGCCAGCAAACCCTCATGCCACCCACGGTCAAACGTCTTAGAAATATCAAGCTCAATAGCTCTTGACTCTCCATGTTTCTTGATTGCTTTAATCCAGATATGGGTGGCATACGATACAGGGTCGCCTGTTGATCTTTGTTTGCGAAAGCCATATTGATAATCGCCGAAGATGTTGAAGCCTCCTAAATATTTGAAGATATGGTGGTTTATGGCTTTTTCTATGATTTTTGATATCACTGATAGCAAAGCGACTGATCTGTAGTTGAGTGTAGAGGTTACGTGGAAGAGTATAGGCTTAACACAAGTAGTCTTCCAACAAGAACGAAAAACCCCTTTCTTGTAAGACAGGTTGAAAAGTCTGCAAAATACTGTGCGTCCTTCTAGATATTATCAGGGCCGTGGTTACGAAATAAATGAAAATTAATTTGATAATCATCAAATCGTTAAAAGTCTCAGGAAAATAAAAAAAAAATAGCTCAACGCCAAACATTGATCATTTTTGCTTCCACCCATCTAGAATAGATCAATTATACTATATTACATGATTATTACCGACCAAAAACTTGCTACAAAAATAGGGCTCCGCATTTAAAATTTCAAAGTTGAGGGTGCCTCGAGCTATACAAACGAAAATTCTATGAATATATTTTGATAGTCCATTGAAAGTTGCTATGGTAAAGTGTGAATAGATCTCTAATATTTCTGCAAATAAAGAAGATTCAGCATAAATTAAATTTCGAAATTTCATTTTTTTCCGTATATCTTCGGAACCAAAAAATAATCAACTTTGCTATTATATAATCTACTATCTGTCTATTCATAGACTCGAATGTGAATATCGCCGAATATTATTAAAAACATTCATTACACTCAATGGAGTACTTTGGGTTATATCAACTCGTCACAAAAATATCAAAAACATCGATATTCATAGCCGAACAGTTGCGGCAAAGGTTTTTTCTTTTCAGCAATTCAAAAAGTGGGATTCTGTGATTTCATTACGAATAAAATAATTATTCAAGTAAGCTTTATCTATTTCGCTTCTAAAAAAAAAAAAAAGAATCTAATGGCATGAAACTTATTCTACTATGAAACCTCAAATCGGCCGCAAGGAAGTATTTTAGGACCCTTTATATTTTGAGTGTTTATTTTTGATTACCCCACTTTCTTATCACATTGTCAAGTATATCTATACGCAGATGATATACAGT
>WOGO01003738.1:0-13974 GCA_015342085.1 Leptinotarsa defecta | reverse complement strand
TCATTGGAAAGATAATTTTATGCCCTTTCAAATAATATATCACTCGACCCCACTTTCCATTTAAAATTTTAGGGTTGTTACTGACCCTCGCTAGGGGGTTGAAGGCACAGGTAGAAAAATACATCTAAAATGTGTCCCCCTCAAAAGCAAAATTGACCTGTCCGAGCATTTTTGTGTTAAGTTACAGAAAAAGGAGAAAAGCGAGGTGCATACTTTTCGTTGGACCACTCTGTATATGCTTTGTCAAGTTTGTGTTAGCATAGTCCTCAACGGTGAGTATTATTATGCAACTTGCAAACCACAACACGGACTTCACTTCTAACAATTGGCAATTAGAGCTGCTTCATGAAGTGAATGCGGGTATACATTTACTTTGAGCTTATTCAGTTCCGTCACAAATGCGTTTCTGCATATTTACACAAAAGCAAATCAAGGGATCACTCCGGATTATTCCACAGAACAATTCACTCTATGATCGGTTTATGGAAATGTTGCAGTTAAATTAGTTATGGAGGTTTTCGATCAATAATAATACCGCTCTGAAATTCCATTTAATAATGATTCGGCATCAAATTAGATTAGGTAAATTTTTTCACCGTGATCAGTGGTGGAAAAGTTAGGGAAAAATCAAAATAGCATGTGAGAATAAGTGAATCTATATGTTCTCATAATCTCCTAATGAATAATACAACTATTCAGTGGGAATCCACCGCAAAACATCTTGAAGTACATCTCGATTGTATTTAAATCTTTGATGAATACATTACATATATTACTGAAGCTAAAATCCGTGTACCATCTTAGAAACTCTTACATTGAAACTAGTTGAATCATATAATTAGTTCGGACTTCCATTGTCTGATGTCATATGAATTGATTTGAAATTCCTGAAAGAATCTGTATAAAATTAAAAAAGATTAGCTGAAAAATAACAATTGTATTAAGCAAAAAAACTGAAATTACAATAAAATAAAATAGAATCAACAACCTAAAAATAAAAAATTGAGCTATCAACACGACATGAAAAATAAAAATTATTAACAAGAAATGAAAATTAAGCATTAAAGGATTCCAAACCAAGTTTATTCACGACGTTTCGATTGTTAGTATCCACAATCGTCTGCGGGACTTATTCCTCCGGGATATGACTATTTATAGGTCATTCGAATCACACGTTAAAAGGTAAGACCTCGTTAGTCCTCAGCTCGCACAAGTTTCTCAACTCCTGAGAGTTGTAGTTCATATGGGGGCGACAGCTGATTAACGGAGAAACATTTTTTTTTAATTAGAGGTTTCCATATGTTGCGGATCTCTACGCTAGCTTGGCTAAATGCCAAATGGGTTTGAAGCCGAATTAATAAACAAAATACTTTCCAAAAAAGTATACGCAAAAGCGATTCGAGACGTTTTTCCCATTGATAAGTTAGATACTTAAAATTGTAGAGCTTTAACGAATTTTGAACGAACAACGAAAAAATTTGGCTTCATTTTTGAGGAAACGAGATATTAAAATTGCATATAGAACTATCGATACGTTGGGATAGTTAGTTGAAAAAATAGATGAAATATCCAAATTCGAAAAATCAGAAGTATATAAATTAAAGTGTGAAACGTGTCCTAAGGTACATATTGGTCAAACTGGCAGAACATTTAGGAATTGAATCCAGGAACATCATATAATCATCATCATCATAATTGAAATCAATTATAAAAAAGTAGTAAAAGGGCAAACTGTACTGATGCCGGAAATTTTCTATATAAAAGTAACGTAGTGAATGAAGAGGACACTGATGCAGTCTTTGCAGAATTATTTTCTTCCATATATGATCTGAATAAAACCTCCTATAGCCCAAATACAGATATTACAGGAGACGTTAACGATATATTTTCAATTAAGGCTATTTCTGAGGCAGATTTTGAGAAAGCGGTAATGAAATTAAAACCAAAGAAAACTGCAGGCACTGATGGTATCCCTCCCTATGTCCTAAAAAGTTGTAGTGAATGGTTAAAGAAACCACTTGTTCATATTTTCGATAGAATTCTTGAGTCGAGAGTCTGTCCAGAACAATGGAAAACAGCCATCATTACACCAATCTATAAATCCGGTGATAAGACGAACATTAAAAATTACCGACCAACTTCAATTGTGTGTGCTCCGTCCAAACGGTTCGAACAGATCATATACAGTAAATTATATCAATATACTGAAAAATATTTAATATCTGAGCAGCATGGATTCATGTCAAATAAGTCGATCAATACAATTTTGTTCATATTTGGAAACTTTTGACTGTGTAAATCATGACGTACTTCTAAAAAGGTTGACATGGTTCGAATTAACGAAGAATTTTGTTGAATTAATAAAGAGTTACTTGGAAAATAGGAAATATATTGTCAGGCACGAAAGAAATGTATCAGGAAAATATCATGCAAACTCTGGAGTGCCACAGGGTTCCAATTTGGGGCCTCTCCTCTTCATTAGATTCATAAATGATTTATCTTCAGTTATTCAATACTTGGCATGCCTCCTGTTTGCAGATGACCTCAAAGTATATAAAAAATACAGTTAGTACGGGATTGTGTTATGCTGCAGAAGGACATGAATAGTATTTATGAATGCAGTCTGATTGATAAACTGCATTTCAATCTCACTACGTGTGAAACGATGAGTATAACTCGCACTAAAGAATCAGTTATCTTCAATTATAAGATGGGGGAAGAGAAACTAATCAGATGTATACAATATAACTTTTTCATTTGCGGAGCATATAGGAAATCTAGTATCTACCGTCAACCGAACATTACCCTTATACATTTCCAGCGTCTTCAGCAGGTTCAACTTCTATCCCTTCGCTTCGACATTGAGTATGTCATACATAGTTTTGAAATCGTTATCGTTCTCCAAAAGGTGGCACGCATGAGTGGAATTGGTCAGCTTCAGTTGAGAACTTTTTTCTGTTCGGAGATTTCCTTTCTGAAATTTCTTGAAGTCCTTCCTTCAGGCCAATCTTTCCTTACCCACACAGTAGGTTCATGAAGTGACACCTGCCAGAAAAAAATTACTCCTCTGACTAATAGCACGAAAGGCGTTGGATTATATGCGACAGGTGTCAGTTCAGTAATTCATGCGTATGCTTTTGGCGATACAACCACCGGTTGGTTAGTAACTCGTCCACAGAGGGCGTGATGGCAAATATATTGCTTGTCGTTCGCTTCAGCTTTGTTCGAGATAGACTCTGAGAGAATTTGATTCTTAATTATCGGAAATTATTTTCTGTGCCCAGCGCCATTCGTGGAGTTATCTAGGGGAGTAGTTGTTTTCTGATAAACCGAGTACCCTTTGCTCTTCCGGCAAGCTCTGCTATTTTTGATGCTATTTGTTATGAGTTACTTGTGTGAGAGTGGATTTTCTGAACTCTTGTACATAAAAAATAAATATAGGAGCAGAATAAGTGTTGAAGAGAACTTAATAGTGAAGATAAGTTCCATTACTCCTAATGTTGATATTTTAATCACAGGCAAAACAACAAGTTTCGCACTGAAGACTATAAAAGTATATTTTGTATAATGATTATTTTTTTGATGACTTTTTAATAATTTTTCATTTGTATGTTTTTAGACCTATGGGTAATGAATAAAACTGTAAATTAATACCATTTTAATCTTTTCATTCCTTCTTTATTATAAGCATGTTATAAATAAACAAATATCTAACCATTAAATATGAAATTTTCTCAAGAATTCAATTGAAAAAGCCTCTAAACAATTTCAGAAGAGTAAATATTATACATTTTTCAAAATATTCAGGTCTGGTGGTACGCCAATATTTCTCAAAAAGTCAAGTGGAACGCTGGTGCAAAACTGTTGGGAACCCCTGCTTTAGATGATTTGATCAAATAGTGAGTTCCATCAAAAAAATTGTAATGACATCATCATTTGAAGGTCAGTCACTCTTTATATGGGATTATTCTGAAAAACAGCAATTCAAATTCTGCCTATTTAAGGAATTTCAAATTAAGTTGTTTATTCCGGCGACTATTTTGAAGAAAATCATATAGCAACATTTCAAGTGACTGACACTTGATTTCGATTCTTGGAAGCGCTTTGTCTTCGACCGATTTATTACCAAAGATACCAATAATAAATAAATAAGATTTTATCGGTGTCTTGAAAGACATAGTGTGACCGAAGTCGATAAATCTGAATTAGCTTCAGCGAATATGCTCCCAAATGAATCAATAATGATAAAAAACGATCATAACCTGTCATGAAAGAATTTTCCAAACAAATTCAGCATGTAGCAGGTCTGTTCTGAACTACAATTCATCCAGGTCTGCGAGGACTTTATAACGAGCTAAAATTTTTGTTTTCTCACTCGCTTTAATTAAATTTGAACTATAAATCATATAGGTATAGCTACGGCACAACTCTCATCTTTATGAATCTTGACAACTCAAAGAGAAGCGAGAAATTGAAGGGGATTCAATTAGTGGAACACCCATTGGAGTCCTGGAACTGTTAGTTTTATATTACGTTCTCCGAGGACAATGCGGGTATCATTTTCCTTGTCGTCCTGAAATAATGTGTCTCACAATAAATATATTCACATCTATTGTAACGGTCAATTTCTTGTTTATTGTTAAGAACTCTCACCCGTTTCTAAATCAACCCGTTTCTTGTTCAGTGTAAGTACCCTTAAGCGTTTATGATTCTATTGATATATTTTACCTGGAACGTAGGCAAATATCAAGGCCATTTTCATCAATGGGTTGCATAGGGCTCAATACTTCGGTTAAATATTTTAGATTCCCTTGATATACATTTGGAAAGCTAATTGCGCGACAGCACCGTGAAAATGAAACTCAATATTGAATAAAAAAAAAAGATTGTATTTGTCGATAGTTTCCGAATCGAAACTGATAACGAAGGGTTAAAAAAAAACAAAAAAAAAGTAAGAGAGAAGAAAGAACTCTTCCAAAGGAATTGGTGGTGTTGATTCCATCTTGAGTTTTATAAAAAGAAAGAAACCTAATTAAATCTAAGGTTAGTGTTTTTCATTCTCCGAAAATATGTAACTTTTAGGTTTTTTTATGAAGATAAATTTATACGGGTAATATGAGGCGTTTCTTATAAATGAATTGAGGAAAGAGGTGGCCGTTGCAATGAATATTTCCCTCAACGGATACACGGGGTGCCGCTGATTATTTCTCAAGGCTCCATTGAGTTGAGTCAAACAGAAGTCCTACGTCAAGGAGGATTCCGACCTTTCAAAACGGAACCTTCCAGAAAGTTTGATACGACATTCTCCGTAAAGAACTGTGAGTTTTTTTGGTTATTTTACAAAGACAAGATTCTCCAGGCATACGAATTCGACGATTTTCAAGGTCGCTATACTGTACAAAAGTTTTTGTTTGTTTTTTTGATTTTCTGTAACTCAAACAGCTGTTTAGGAGGTCCAATTGTAATATTTTCTTTTCCTTAGGGTGAGAAACCCACAAAGATATAATTTTTTGGATAAAATTGTCCCCAGATACAGGAACCCTCAACTTTTCTTTTCCCATTTAGTTATTGAAGTGTTAAATGTTGTTAACGAAACAGGCCTGTTCGTTATTCGAGTTTATACCTTTTTCTGTTTGTGAATTTTGCAATTACATTTAACAAGCCTTAAAATTCAAGTTAACCAATGGCCTTGGTTGCTTATTAATTGAACTTGTTATAGTGTATATTTCTATCAAATGTAATTTTCTTAACTTTTCATTAACCTTACTAATTTCAATATTAAAATTAACTGCTTGAAAGAAGTGTTAAAAGGCTTTGTCTATTTGCCCTATTACCCCCCTCCTGTTGAAGAAATATCAACTGGCGCCCACAGCTTGCTAAAAAAAACTATAAGAATAATACCAATAAAGAATTTTTGGATACTCAGATATCCCGACACGAACCCACGACTCGCCCCATTCTAGGTGAGCTCCAGGCAGTCGTAGATTTAGGAAAGCTTAAATTTGTCCTGTTTTACGTCACAGACTTCCAACCACCATGTTTCTTCAGTGTCATCAAGTCTCCCAAGATTCAACTGAAAGTGTAGCAGACGATCTTCGAAATGAATGACCTGTATAGAATTGTCATTTTCAAGTTGAAGAAAATTAGCCAATTAGCTTCAGGTACCTTATAAAACTGATTGCTACCCACAACCTGATTGATACATTTTTCATTGCGATATGCATAAAACAGGCGGCGATCCTTTGCTGCTGCTAGACAAAGGGCTATGTACATTTGACAAAATTTAATTTATTCTCCAGTAACTACAAATCTCCTGTTCACATCATTCTTTGTTTGCTTGAGTTTCACAATTAATAACGTTCCCGAATCTTCAATATCGTCTAATGTTACCTGGCTGATTTCACAAATTCGACAAGCTCACAAATACAATAACAACCTTGGCCATTAAATAAACTTCAATGGGAAGATTATTTAAAAAGTCACTAATATGTGTACTCGTAAATATCGCAGCTTTCTTGGGCGTGTAACCTTTCTCATTTTGTTTCAGAAATGTAATTAGTTTGAAACATTTTGAAATGTCTATATTATTATTGAATTGTAACATACTTTTAATCATTGAATAATTCGATCACACTGTTGATGGCTTTTGTTGTTGTGTCAGTTCCGAAAAATAACTCAATAACACCGTCTCCGAGAAAGAACTGCATGACTTATTCATTTTCCATTCCATGAATCTTGAATAAGTGGTTTCATACATTTTTCGCGATTTAGCTGGCAATAATTTTTGTGAAGCTACTTTCACTGCTTCTACTATCTCCGGTGGAGTCAGAGAAAACTCGGAATCAGACATTTTTCAAAATAACTACTGACCAATTTTAGTTTCCTGAGGTGGGTTGAAGGCCACGACAGTAATGAAGGTAATCGCATTGCCGACTCTTTAGCCAAGGAAGCGGCTGGACTAAGAATTTTAGAATCCAGTGGCACCTACGGCCTGATGACTTCGACAATTGAGGAACTAACCAAACTTCACACTCATGCTAAATCCCTAAAGAGATGGGATGAAATCAAAGGATGCAGTCTCACTAGGGTCACCCTGGGCGACCCTGGGAAGCTGGCGCCGAAAAAATATCTGGCGATGACCAGGAAAAATCTACGATTAACAGTAGGATTTCTGACTGGCCACCTCCACAATATGGGGCTAGTGGACACATCTCCATGCAGGACGTGTGAACAGGAAGATGAAACTGTCAGGCATGTCCTGTGTGTGTGTTCGGCGAGTCTTGGGCTACACCTGCAGATATAAAGGAGATACCTCCCAGAGACCTCTCCATCTTCCTGGAAAGGACAGGATGGACGATGACCTAGGAGGAAAACTCCTTGGGAGGATGTAGGATGGGTCACATGTGGCCTATATGCTGTGGGCCTACACTCATCCTCCCTCCCCCACATATACAGAACTAGTGAAATAATATTTTATATCATGAACGCATTGTATACATTTTGTTGTGAACTATCCCCTCCACACGTACTTTAAATGTTTTCATTTTTAAAATGGTATGAAATTGAACGAAATTGATATAAGAAACGTCAGTAAGTTGAATTCTTCCCTGCTTTTCGAAATCGGGTGCTTCCTAGAAAACTCTGCAGCCAATAAAAAACGGCCCTCTAAAAGGCGATATACATTATCCGTAGTAGTACATTTCTCCTCATTACGATACAAGTCAGGTGGCTTATGGAATAAAAGCATAGTGTTTCTTGATTTATGCGGCCCATTCCCTCTGTGAATATTTCATTGCGTTACAAATGGCTGTCGTTATTATTATTTCACCCTAGTGTATTTCGACCAGGTACGGCTTTAATTGGCACCGCTACCAATACTAACTGGAATTTATTTCACTTTCAACACCACTTGTCACTGATTATATTACCGGAATACAACCCATATTTATCAGTGTTTACGACTGGAACTGGAACTGTCAACGCTGTTTGTCGCAGGACATAAAAGTATAAAATCCCATAAATTTTGTTTAATTTCAGGAATAATGTTATAATTAGTAGATTGTTACTGAACTATCTACTACTGACTTGGACGATTTGAATGGCCAGTAGATAAGTGATGAATCTCATCGTACATCTTTGGGTGAATTATGAGTGTCCTTTTAACAAAAAATGTCTTCTGTCTCAGTGAAAACAGTTATGGAGGAAGAGATACAATGTCCCAATAGAAATAAGTGGTTTTTATTAGCCAGCTAACACAAATGATTGAAGAGCTTAGCCTGCACTCAAATATAGACTGAGAATGAAATTACTGTTCATATACAGTCGGTTCTCAATGAAGATATACCAAAATGTTTGCTCAAACACTCTACAGCTTCATGTTATAATAAATCAGAGGTATATTTTTGAAAAAGTCGATTCCATATTTCCACCATTCCTACTGATATGTGATTTTATGAGGTGTAGAAGATAGTGAAGCATCTAGTTCTGTCTCCGAATTTGGAACTTCCAGTATTACTTTCAAGACATTCCGTGAATTTGATGAAGACGACCGGTTGAGGAAATTTTGTCTTTGGCAGTTCATAATTGAGAATGTGTGTCTCAGATGAAAGAAGCACGGCATTCTGATGATTTCAAGATTTCAGCTTGCGGTAACTCGTACTAGCTCTCAGAGAACTGAATGTATGTGCACTGACTTTTTTAAAGAAATTTGATTATCCTTTGACTATATAAAATGATTCAAAACTCTGACTATTGAAGACCTCTTCAAGGATCCTCGAATCTGGAGACAGAACCGAACAATCTCAGAGTAAAAAAAAAAAACAATCCAAAATCAAAATATGTTTTAACACCCAAGATCTAAACATCTTATTGGCAAAGTCTAGTAAAGTAAAACATGTATATGGGACAATTAACAAATATAAACTATAATATAATGCTTAGAGACAAGAGCAGAGAATATGGACAGAACAATATTAAGCCCAGCTGAACAGATACAATATCTACAATAAGTACATGAATTTATGAATATTGAGTACATGTAAATATATAATGCTTCATAATAAACATTGATAGCCATTTCGTGTTGGTTTCCATAACTTGTTAACACAAAGCTACATGCCAATTACTCGATAGAGCCTTGGTAGAATTCGTCCACACTATAATACTGCCTCTCAACAAGAAATTCTTTTACTTTCTTTCTGAATTTCTTTTCATTATATATTCGCCTTGAATTATTGGAAAGGTAGTTCAATAACTTCTTGCTATTGAAAATAATAGAATTTTGTGCAAGGACTAGAGAAGGTGTGGGAAGGGAAACGGAGTAAGACTGACGTGTACTATATAAGTTGTGGTGTTATCAAATTAATTTTTATATTTTTTGTGGATAAGACACACTGCTTCCAAAATGAAAAGACAAACTGAGGTCAGAATTTCTTGCTTCACAAATAATGGGCGGCAATAATCCCTGTAGCCAGCCTTGCATAAATATCTAGTGGATCTTTTTTGTAGAGAGAATACCATATTGAAACGAAATTTTGCACAATTTCCCCAGGAACAAATTCCATATCATATCTGATATTATTCAAAATAAGGAGGATATTTCAAAGTGAATTACAGTTTTAAGACTCAATCTCAGAGAACAACAAGTAGTATGTATATTTCAATAGAAAACCAACTCACACCAGACAGGAATCGTTCGGATATCAGTCGATTATTCATTCAGTTCCTCAGAATGAAAAGATTGTCAATGGAAAACTGTGCATTATCAAGGTGTTTGAAAAAAACTCTAATTAGACATTGGCCAGAAGACGATAATTCCTACAACGGAAGATTGCTCGCGTGCAGCTCATTCTTAAAAAGGGCAAAAAAATTTTCCAAATAACTATAGCTTAGCTATCAGTGATATCAAAAATCATGGAGAAAGCCGTGAACCACCATATCCTTGAATATTTAGGAAGCGATCATCAAAATGGCTTTCGGAAACAAAAATCAACAGGCGACTTTCTATCGTCACCCACATTTGGAATAACGCAATCGAGAAACATGAAGAGTCAAGAGCTGTTGCGCGTGGCCAAACTTTGATGCTATTGCTTGTTTTATAATTTTTGTGTATGGATCTCTAGCTTCTTGAAAGGACGTTCCTTGGCCGTCGATGAATATTTCTCGAATACTTCTACCAGCAACGCCAGTGTTCCCCAGGGTTGTCTCCAACCCTTTTTTTGTCTCGTCATTCCATTTGTATTCCAGTACATCGACTCCAGATGCACAGCTTCACCGGCAGGTGGAGGCTTATATGTCTATAGGGATCTAGAAGTGATTTCGAATTGGGATGAAAGTGAATAGGTTCAATTCAATGCCACAAAAACCTAGGCATCGGTTTTTCCAAAAAGATAAATGACTCTGAACCGAATATAATAATGTCATAAAAGAAAATTCCGCTTTCTGGTTCGATGAGTTTATTGGGGGTTAAAGTGGACTCCAATATGTCTTGGCACTATCATGTCGCTGGAATTGCAAAAACTTCTTCTCAATAGCGTGAAACACGTTTTTGAACAATAAAACTGTACACACCTCAGCAAATTTTGATGCGTCATAAAGCTCAGATCAGACTTCTTTAGTATTGTTCTCATACCCTGAAGCTGCTGGATTCCATACAGAAAAGAACCATCCGCCTGATTTCATACTCGAACATCACTTGCAACCTTAATAGTCTAGAGTCTAGACTATCGACGAAAGGTTAAAGATTTGTCACTCTTCCATAGATACTTTTAAAGAAGGTGTTCAGGTGATTTGGCACATTCGATTTCACTATCAGCGGTACATATCAGAAATACATGACGGACTGTTGCTGCTTATCATTTTGAGGTTCAACTCAGTACACCTCGACCTTCACTGTTCATGGACTGTTTCATTTGAAGAACTGCATTTATGTGGAATGAACTTCCTGAGAATGTTATTTCAGATGAATTGATTCTCCAGCGATTCAAATCGTGTATTGCTACTTTCGCAAGGCATCGCTTTTGGAGCGTCTTGAGAATTTTCCTATAGTGCTTATGTTTTTTTTTCGTAAAAAAACTCTATGCATTTTTTTATTACTTGATAAAACTGTTGTGGAACGTGATGAAAATAGGATCCTAGTGCAATTAAAAAACCAGTTTCAGATACGGGCACACTCCGTAGTCACCTCATGAATACCAAGCCACAAGAGCAACTTCAATGGCAACTTCAGAAGTTATTATTGCCGTAATATTTATCAATTTGAGAACATTTCGACAGTGCTCTACTACCAAGTTTCAAATGAAGAATTCACCCCGAGATTGACAGACGATGTTACATTTTCCTCAATCTAACTAGAATCTGCTTGGTGGTCAGACCGCGACAACCTTAATCAAATGAGTCTACTGTGGCGCATTCCACAAAGATGCCTCAACATAACTGCAGGGTACTATCTGAAAAGTCATCTACGGCATACATAATGGCATATTGAAGAAATTCTAATTGATTGGTGGAGATTGAGGTTTTCCGATGTTCAAAGTGTGATATTACCCCTCAATCAGCGCAGTAACTTTTCCATATTAAGGTGTCACTGAGTCAACTATTCTTTATGATGCTTCATATCTACACAGGTAGGACTCTCTGGTTCTGGTTTCGATTGATTAGCGTCTTAGTGTGAGTTTGACCCGCTCAGCAAAAGTTTGATTCTATCAAGTCAGGGTGCAGGAATCTTTGATCATACGGTAAAAGTTGTTGGAGTGCACAAAACCGAAACATTGCACGGTATCGTACCAATAGAAATTAATCAGGGTTTTGCCTCAACATATCGTATCGTTCATTCTATTTCATATAATTGACAATTTCAGGACTTTCCATATAACTCTGAGGGAATATGTTTTTCGTTAACCAGCTGTGACTTTTCTACAAACGACATCCGTCATGAGTCTAAACTTGTTCGAGCTGAGGATTAACCTTACCGTTTAAAGTGAGATTCCTAGCACTGAATCTGATATTTTTGCGCCAGTTTTTCCACCACTCCTTCCATTTGTTTTATCATAGTTCCAAACTGTGATTTCCTCAGACAATTGAAAAAAAATGTGTTATTTAATAATGGGTACACGAACCAAGATTCATTCCCGGAGCGAAAATAGTAAAGTGGAAATGTGTCAAATGACTGTTCACATAGAAAGTAGTTGAAACAACTTTAGAAAATATTCAGAGGCAACAGGAGAAACTGAGTTTTTGAATAGAGCGTTTCTCATGAATGGAAACAGAAAAAATAAATGTTGTATAGTCCGGAAGTTCCACTGCATATCAGCCAAATTTGCAGACCACCCCAATAATCATTTCAACTGAAACTCTCAGAACGAAGGTTACTGTTAGGCTCTCGAGGGTAGGGAAATTTCAGGCATTAAAGATCAAATGCAAGTAATAAAAGTGGATTAGTATGAGGTCTCCATCCATAATCTCGATTCCGGAGTTCGAGAGCGTAGTCCAGTGGAGAATCCTCTATAATCCTTTTCTCTCGTTTAGCAAATCCGATCACACTTTCCCTACCTTAGTGAACTGTTCCGAAACTTTCCACTCTGGCATTTCCCCGATGATCAATCATGGGTGTCAAAGTACTGCTACGTTTAAATACTGAATTAGTTCCGTTGAAGAGTCCGATTCGGTAAATTCTTTCGAATTAGTTTTCAATTAGTGAGAGCTCACAATATTTTGAGCTGAATAGTGTTGGAATACTTATTGGAGATTTTTCTCCAGAGTACAAATGGAGTATTTATTCTATGTTTTCCTTCCAGGTTGATTGGAATGGCTAGATCCAAAATATCAAATTAGTATTTATTGTAGAGATTCATGAGTCTTTTATAATAACTTGAGGAGGGCCTCTTTTTTTTCATTATGAGAGGTGTCGACTTCTGATATCAATCATGATATTCATAGTCTTATGGGGTCTTATGGGGTTATCCTCTTTATGTGTTTTTATCAGGCCATATAGTCCAAGGCAAAAGGCATTTTACACTATGCAAGGAACGGGTTACAAACTCAATTATTTAGAATCCTTGGAAATTCACAAGCATAAACATTGCGGGTGCAACCTGGTGAATTCCCGTAATCAATTATTGAAAATCGCATGTGCTAGGATGGTAACGTCACGCCCCTATTCCCGCTTCTTGTTTGATGACCAATAGGAACAATAAAAATAATCAACATTGCCAAATCGTAAAATTTACGAAGCCTATAATTATTAATTCAATTATGGAAGTGTATATGAACTCGTTGACGTTTCAATTAATGGAAAATTCACCACATGGAATGAAATTCACACAAGAAATCATGTTTGCAAATAAGTTCTATATCTAAAATAAGTACACAAAGTCGATAGATCACAAAATATTCACCTAAACTATGATTTTATGCATTATTCAATAATATATAGCACCAAAAAATATAGCAAACAAAATTAACTCTAGATTATACTTTCTGTGGAGAATACTTGAAATTGAAGTGAAAACACTCTGTCATCAAATTCAATATTTCCGTTCCCCTTTCTTTTATAATCTCTTTTTAAATGATTTCTATAAAGTTTTGGAAGAGTAGAAGGATTGTAGTTCTTTCTTTTCAATACTTTCACCCATTTTTTTCCTCATCATTTTATCCTTTGGGAACCTAAATTCATTATATGAAACAACTCATCTATAAATCAATGCGCTTTCTGTTTTTTTGTGCCTTTCCGCACAATTGAATTCAACACAAGAATGCACCATATTTATATTCAAATATATCTCTAAAACACTTTCAAAACATACACAAACTAAACTCGATGAAAAAACGAATTGTTTCTACGCGAACTGTCAGCTAAGAAACTCAATGTTGCAAAAACAAGCAGAATGGATCCGATATGCCGAATGAACCAATATACCTATTGTGATATGGGTACTCTATATTTTCCTGAGAACATGAATGATTAATTAAACTTTT
>WOGO01003737.1:704-13974 GCA_015342085.1 Leptinotarsa defecta | reverse complement strand
TTACATTTTAACATGTGGGAATGTACTAGGAATGTAGTAGGAATGAAATACTATGTCTGACAGGCCTTCTTACAGGTCACTGTCATTTTAATCATTATATGCAGAGACTCGGACTGTTGGAAGACAGTGTGTGTCGCCTCTGTTTGGAAAATGATGAAACAGCAGAGCACATACTTTGTGCCTGCCCCACTAGGGATCGAATCAGGTTTTCAGAGTTCGACAGAGCCGTACTCTTTCCATCTGATCTGAAAGACCACTCACCATACAAGCTGGGTTTATTTAGTCGAGTGTGAGTAGGTGTGAGCCACAATAAATCCTTGCGGGTTGTGGTGGAGGGTATAATGGATCCACTCACTTTGGATCTAACCTAACCTAACCCAGATGCTATGAACAGATATTTCACAGCAACAGTTCAAAAAGCTTGCTAATATAATACTGAGGAAAAATATCAGAAATAAAACCAGATATCGATAGAAGAAGAAGAAAAGTTTTGGAAGTAATCAGAAAGACCGAAAACCGTTTTCTGTGACAAAATGTTGCTCTGAAAAATCACATTTTTGTAGGTATCAGAATAATAAACAAAATTCCATCAGGAATCATAGAATGGATTCAACAAAAATAATAAAAAAGTAATGAAAAAGTGGTTGCCATTAAATTAAAGCATCAAAGATTTTATTTGCCCTAATATTTCTCTACTAGTTTATGCAAATTAGTATCATGGTGATTTTTCAGTATAAATTTTTCAATATAAATACTATCGCATTTTGAACTGTATGCCATTACCAGTATAGTTGAATATCCTTTTGATGTTGTATAATGAGCATGTTATGTTTTCTTTATACAAATATTCATTGTATCATATTTTTTTTCTGTTATCATTCAAAAATGTTTGTCAATACACATCATTTTTCAACTTTTTACAACTATATGAAAATCTGAAGGTAATCAGCTATTCCTTCAAACAACGGCTTTGAATCTCGTTTACGACTCTTTAATGAGATTATTCCAATATGCAAACTTCCAACATTGACATTCAATGTAACAAGAACTTATTACAGTAGATATTATTCTATTGGAAACAGCGTTTAGCAATTCTTTGAGTTTGTAGAGGTTTGGAAAATAAAACAGAACGTCTCTGCCTGAAGATTTTGTATTGAACATCAATTACTTTCAACTGTAATTTGTTGTCGATATTTGTGAAATGTTCAAACCCTGTTTTGAACCCATTGTACCCACCACTGGCTGAAGATAGAATCGCAGATGTCACATACCGTAATCGACTAGTTTTATCTAGCTGGCATCTATAAATGAATGTTTCAAAAGCAGTATACAAATTTTATTATCGCCAGAACGTTGAATGTGTCTTAATCGTCCATGAAATGCTATTACAAAAATTAGCTATCCAGGGTCAACTGAATCCGCCCAGAGGCAAAAGAGTAGTGGTGGGCAGAGTTGGTCGAGTTTTAAGTCTAATCAACAAGTTCAAAAACATGAAAAATAGAGATAAAGGTCCTAAAAATATGAGCGATAGCTCATTCGATTTGGAGTCACCTCTAAGAAAATGTTTTTGAAGGATTTTGGTGCAGGTAAAAAATTGCAATTGTTATTAACAAAATAAAATAAAAAAAATGGTATTTAGTTTTTCGTTATTAACTCAAAAATATCAATATTTAGGCAATTTTGAAAAAAGCTCATTAAAGAGGAGGAAATTTCCGATAAAAAAGTGCCAGCTCCCGAAACTCTATCTCCATTATTTATAATTTTAATTTTATATTGAAAATAGGATTCCGCGCGGCTGTTACGGCATACGCGCGCTACCGCTAAAGAGAGTTTATCGAAAGAAATATTTTTTTTTATAACATAAAATATCATTTTGAAAATTTCAAAGAATCTAGTATCTTCTTAACACTTGAATGAACCGAGTCCCGTAGAAAAAAAAGTTTTATCACCATTTTTCAAAAAGTTATTCAATAGTTAACTAACAAATTTTTTCCCAATCTCCGTTGGCATAAATAATGGGATGAAAGGTATGAATAATTGGCCTATAAATTTTAAACTTCTTGAAGTCCTTTCGACATATATACTTTATACGATCCTGCGATAAAAGTTCATAAAAATGTATTAATTTGTTAATTATGATTTTTTATAACTATTGCGAAATGAAATATCTGAAAATTGTTGATAATTTTTTTTCCAATTGATATTTAGCTATGTCTATTTTCACATTAAACAATGGCAGTTATTAACAAAGGATATGAATTTTTTACGTAATTTGTTTATTAAATTGTTTTACACAAATAGACAAATTCAACATTTTTGAAATTTTTTTTTGCTATTTTGTTGTCTAGAGATAATTATGATTAAAAAAAAAATTTCCCAATTTCAATATTCAATTGTTTAAAATCGATTTTTTTTTATTTCGATTGTTCAAATAATTAGTTGAGGAATAGTTTTGCTTTTAAAAATCATAATGTACACTTTTGAATAGTTTGACAAAAAAAAAATTTGTATTCATTATAATATAATTTTTCATGGCACTTTTTTATATATAGCTGTTTTTATAATTTTTTTCCTGCTTCAGAAAAACAATATAACGTTGGTCAATATTTGTTCATAACAAATTGGTAAACTGATAAACAATTGAATAATAAATAAACATTTTTTTGCCAAACTATCTAAAAGTGTGAATTATAAGTTTTAAAAGCAAAACTATTTCTTAACTGATTATTCAAACAATCGAAATATAAAAAAAAAATCGATTTTAAACAATTAAAAATTAAAATTAAATCATAACTATCTCTAGATAACAAAATGGCAAAAAAAAATTCAAAAATGTTGAATTTCTTTATTTGTTTAAAACAATTTAATAAACAAATTACGTAAAAAATTCATATCACATATTAATAACTGTCATTGTTCAATGTGAAAACAAACATAGCTAAATATCAATTGAAATCAAATTTTTATCAACAATTTTTCACCTGCACCAATATCCTTCAAAATCATTTTTTAGAGGTGATTCCGTTTCGAATGAGCTATTGCTTATATTTTTAGTACCTTTATCTCTATTTTTCATGTTTTTGAACTTGTTGATTAGACTGTTTGGGAACCTTCAATATTTTAAATTCAGGAATTGATCCTAGAAATATCTGACGAAGTGGTTCATATATTTTGGCAAGATAGCTTTACAAATAAAATTTCAGTACTAGTTGATTGATGATCAGCCACAGTCCGTCGCGTATTTCTGATATGTGGTGTATTTCTTGGTGTAATCAAATATGTTAAGTCACTTGAACACTTCTTTTTCCAGGCTATCAAGGTGGCACGTGATGTTCGCGTCTTTAATCAGGCGGATGGCTCTTTTCTGGATGGAATCCAGCAACTTCAGGGTATGTTTGGGGACAGAGCTCCATACATAAGAACAATACCCCAAAGAAGATACGATCTGAACTTAATGAAGCATCAAAAGTTGCTGGGCTTTGTACAGTTTTCTGGTTCGGAACAGTGTTCCAAGCTTTCGAGAAGCAGCCTTTGCAATTCTAGCGACATGATTCTGCCAAGACATATTTTAACCCCCAACAAACTTGTCGAAACAAAAAGGGGAATTGTCTGCCCTTGCATTATTATATCCGGGTCAGAGACATTTAATTTCTTGGAGAAAACCGATGCTTGGGTTTTTCTGGCACTGAATTGAACTTGGTTACTTTCACCCCAATTTCAAATCACTTTTAGATCCTCATTAAGATATGCAACCTCCTGCCGCCGGTGAAGATGTGCCTCCGTAGCCGATGTCCTAGAATCCAATAACGAGATAAGTGTGCTGTCATCAGCAACGCAATATATTGGATTCTTGGGTTTTTCCAATAAGTCGTTGATATACAATAGAAAGAGGGTTGGAGACAATATGGACCCCTGGGGAACACCATCGTTGATGGTGAAAGTATTCCAGAGATATCCATCGACGGTCAGTTGCAGGGAATGTTCTTTCAGGAAGCTGAAGAGCTATATTGGATTTTTATAAGAAGTCGTTTGTATTGTATTGATTTGAGATGGTTTCGAGTATATACGAGTATTCATGAAATTTGGACCTCGGGTTTCAGAGGTGAGGTATTTTGAGTTTGTTCTTCAATCAGACAGCCACCAGACATCCAGTCTGAAAGACATATAGGATGAGAAACATGATCGAATGCCTTAGAGAGGTCATAAATCGTAATGGCGACATTTCCCTCCTTGAAATGAATTTTTGTTTAAAACAGTTGTAACTTTCAGACACAAACTGAAAGAAAGTCCTCCTGAAACAACTACTTTCATATGAACATTGAATTACACGAAAGAAAAAAATTCTTTCGAAACAAACACTGAATTATACAGAAGATACTTTTCTCTACTCAGTTTGTATTTCGAACATTCGTTGTGGAATAAAAATCAGATATCATTCACATGAGTTCTACTTTAAATGAATGGTAATAAATTGCACTTACATGAATCACTGTCACCCTCACTGGTATACACCGATGTTTCGCCTTAAGGCTTGTCCCAAGGCTCTTCAGTACCAAATTGGATAACATTATAAAAAATCCTCCTTGGAAGATTCCCTCATCCTTGTTTTTTGTATCAAGATGGAGTAGTAGAAAGCCAAAAACTTTCTTTCCCAAAATATTTCATTTCTCTATTTCTCTGAAACGTAGTAATTAGGTTACCCAATGGTAGAACACATGGCTGCCCAATTAACCACTAGAATGTGTATTAGTAAACTCAAATTGACCGTTTATTGAATGAGTCACATATAATGTGAATCAAGTATTTTTTCCACCGAACAGTGGAAGCTTTATCACAGTTTGATCGATACAAAACACCCTCGTAATCACCATTAAAGTAAACTGAAATTAGTTTTGTTTTTTTGTTTCTAATTATTATTTTTTATAGAACTTTGAGATGAAAAACATTCATAGGCAAAACAAATGAAAGTTAGTGTTCAGCAATTTATTCGTTCATTCGGTGTTATGCTAATTGACTAAAATACATGCTTTTCCTATAACAACTCTCAGAAGTCTTCGTCAGACTGCTGTCAACTATGCATTTCTGAAAATATTATTATTTGCCTGGAAGATTGATCTTGTCTCCTACACAATTTTTTCTCATTATGATTCTAATTAATCCTTTAGAATATACCTCGAATCAAAGTCAAAAATGTTTTGATGATCTTTTTAGTGTGAAATCGTAATTTGGCATCACCATCATATTCTTAATGTTTGACGGTAGTCGATTGGGTTGCCGTGAGTAGTTTGGTAAACCCATTCAGTCGACCGATGTGGGAACCGGCGGTTCGAGCCCAGAGAGATTTTCACGACCTATCGTCCAACCATAACCCGTACTAGGAATCGCACACTTGAAGATGAGACCTCGTTAACTCTTAGCTCGCACTGGTTTCGGCATCTGAAGGTGGTCGTTCGTAAGGGGGCAATACCTAGTTAACGGATAAACAGATTTAAACAGACATATTTTACCTTGAAGAACCGCCTATTTTGGACTATTGTATGGGTATTGAAGAAAAAAATAAACCTGCATTTTTTCGATTTGTTCATTCTTGGTTTTTGTACATCGAAACGGTATGTGTGCTATTCCCAGCTCTGGCACTCAAACACTATGTTTCGTCAGCAATAATTATTTTCAAAAAGTTAAATCACTTCTCCTTCCCCTTGTTTTTCGGGTCTGAGAAATATTTTTGGGATAATTTTTGTAGATTATATTCTCCTTCAACTCATTGGTTATAAATCAATTGAAAACAATGTTCACGCCAGAATAAAATTGGTGTTTATTGACGCGCGTTTGGCAAATCCAAATTAGCATCATCAGGAGATGACTAAGACTTGGTTATAATCTCTTATGAAGCTCACAAATTCTTCGTGTGTCACATGGAACTTTACGTTGGTATACCAGAAATTCATCTCTTCAGCTGTACTTCTCGTTTCTTTTAATTAGCTATCTGCTTTGGATTTATTTTTCAATTCTTACTGCTACTTGCAACTGACAGTCATTATGGTCGAAGTGAAAAAATCCATTAACCACGATAGTCGAATTTTTTGCTGAATTCCACAACGATATTTAAAAAAATTGATGTTCCTTCTGGAAACTGAGTTAATCTAATTTGAATTAGTTGCAAGACTAACTCTTTCTTGCCAAAAATGTTTTGTTATCAATTTCTTTACTTTTCGCCTCCATGAATGATATTTTCATATGAAAAAAGGCTAATCTACTTCTTTAACCAGAACACGTTTACACGAGCATATAACAACCGGGGTTCTTAATTTTCCAGGAACTATTCAAGCATTCATGAAGTATTTATACGGATCGTAAATTCCTTCATTAAACCCGTTTTTGAATGCCACATTGGACACACCCACAACAGATTTGACTAATACGTAAATTTGGTATATGACCTATCAGACGTTTGAGCTTATTCTTTCTTTAAAATGTAAAACTTTAAGGAAATATCTTTTGTGAAGTCAGGAATACATTTTTTCAGGAATCATATTATTTTGATGTTTGTGTTGCCAAATAGTATGTGAGTAAAATTAGTTCAACTTTTTAAAAAAAATTACCAAAAAATTCTAAATCGGCTATATTTCGAAAAACGTTTTAAAGTGTTCTTTTTAATGAAAAATATTTGACCAACATAAATTTTTCCCCTTTCAATACTTGCCTTTTTAGAGAATCAAACCTCCGGTTTTTTAAATTAGACATGAAAAATCACCTTCAGACACTTTAGGGAATTTCCATGTCACTAAATGGTTACGCCGCTTGAAATGGATGTTTACAAGACTGTACAAATCTGGTTATATACCGTCAATCCTCTTTCCAAAAGGTTCAGCTTTATTGAACCGGCTCGACAATGTTGGATGAAAATAGCGTTTACACATGCAATAGCCGTTGGTTTTAGTAATATCGATTGTTAGAAATCGTCATTTAAGATGCGTCACTTCATCTTTCTAAAATGTGTCGAACGTTCATTTTTGTACTTAGAATACCCTAGATACCCCAGCAAAACTGTGTTAATCCCCTTCACCAAGAGAAAAAATTGGACGATCTAACGCCACGTTCCCTGAATGGTGTGGTCATTCCTTTTGGAACGGAGGTGAAATATCTTGGCATTGCCCTTGATAAAAGACTCACCTGGAATGCTCACTTGGAAAAAGTTTTACAAGCCAGACTGTCTCTATGAACATGTCGAAGAGTTTGTGGTAAAACTTGGGATTTACGTCCCAAACAAATCCATTGGATTTATGTGATGATTGTCAGACCAATGATCACTTATGGTGCAATTGCTTGGTGGCCGAAGGTTTTACAGAAAACGGCTTACAGAGACAGGCTTGTCTGGCTATCTATCAGTGGTGCCATCAGTACCACACCGTCAACGGCCATGGAGATCCTTCTAGGTCTACCTCCTCTCCATATTTTTCTGTAAAGAGAGGGTAGATGGACTGCATACAGACTTGTGCACATTGCCAATTGCATAAATCAATTCAATGCAGAGTGCAACAGACTGTTGGCTGACATTGGAAGTCACAGCATTCTGGAAATGACCTCTGACTTTATGCCTCCAACTTAACCTACGATTTGCCTTATGAAGTACTATTCCCGAGTATAGAGGACTGGATCCTCCGGGAGAAGGAAATATTAAGAGCATATAGTTGTTGGTTCACAGATGGATCGAAAACATCTTCCGGTTCTGGTGAAGGTGTTTTCAGTCGCAGACCCAGGACAGAGTTATCTGCCGGCCTAGGAACTTATGCGGCTGTATTTCAAGCGGAAATTTACGCAATTGAATTGTGTGAGGAGAGATTGGATAAATCCAACCTCACTCACAAGTCAATAAAAATATCGTCGGACAGTCAAGCGGCGTTGGAAGCTCGTGGATCCTACCGAGCAACGTCTAAATTGATGGCAAACTGCCAAAAACTACTCTCCTCGATAGGAAGACTTAACAGATTATCTCTGGTCTGGATTCCTGGCGTTACTGGCCTGGAAGGCAAAGAAGCTGCTGAATCTCTTGCAAAGTAGGGTGTTGCAAGCGGCTTCATTGGACCAGTGATCAAAACACCTCGACACGTGTTTTGATCACCTCCTGAAGATGATCACTTGGTCATCGAAACACGTGTCGAGGTGTTAAAATAACGGTATGGTGTTGGAAAAAAATTCCAGTAATACATCTTCGTCCTGCCCTTACCGCACTTTTTATTAAGTATCCAACGACATAAATAACGATCTAATTCTGCTTAACAAATTGAAAATTGTCTCTCGTGTTCACGGTTTCCCTAAAGACTTCTATCCGCACCATAAATAAAAGCGCTTGAACCTCTGCAGGCTATCGAGGTCATTAGTGTCCCGCAGTGATGTTTTTTTTGAAAGATGGTTTCTACGAGATATGTTGGGCTCGATGGTATACGTGAGGCAGATACGCGTATTCCTGAAAACTTTGCCCTGAATGAGAAACTGTGATTCTCTGGAGGTTCTGGTGTTCGGTGACATATGGGGATTGGAAACCGAACTAGAAAGAGACTATTCATCATTATTAGTTATTCTCGACAAATAACAGGGGAAGTTCTTGACATTTGTGATGATCAATATACCCACTTGACTAGTTTTCATTTTATATTCTATATATTTTTAAAACACTTTCTGATACTTCATCTATATACGAGGGTAGTCCCAGAAGTACTTGACCCAGAGATGGCGGTAGTTGTTTGAAATATATCACTGTATTAGGAAGTACACAATCTGCAAAAAACATGTTTCAAGTTTGAAGACGCTGTGTTGTTTAGTCTTTGTTTGGCAGCCATCAATAGCGAACGTTTTCGGTGAATTCGTGCAAAGGAAAAAATTTGTCGTTTTTATGTGGTACAACACTTTTATTTGAAATGCCTCAGGCCAACCAATACAAAAGCTGAACCGGACCCTATTCTGGATGAGTCTGCTCTTTCGTTTACAACAGTAAAATCTTAGGTAGCAGAGTTCAAACTAGGCCGTACGAGCGACCAAATGAGGTGACGACTCCAGAAACGGTGAAGAAAACCCACAAAGCAGTACTGATTGATCTTCGACTGAAAGTGCGCTAGCTAGCAGACGTAGACATTTCAAAAAGTGCGTTACATGGTAATTATCTGATAATATGGAAATGAGAAAGCTGAGTGCCGCGTTTGCTCACACTCGAGCAAAAGCCTGAAGTTGTTTCACAGCAACAAAGCAGAATTCTTGCGTCGTTTCATAACCATGGATGAAACATAAGTCAATCAGTTTACAACCGAGGCAAAATAATAATCTAAACAGTCTACTCAAAAAAGAAAACCGGCTCCAAAGAAGGCGAAGACCGTTTCATCTGCAGGTAAGGTCATGGCGTTGGTGGTCGAAGTTTTTCCAACGATGAAGTGATGTCGGTAGTTAATGGCTACTTTGAGGAGCAAGACCATTTCATTATAAAAACCGTATCGAACTTATTGAACGTTGCTGGAAAAATGTGAATAGAACTGAATAATAAATAATTTTTTCCACATTGTTTGTGTTTTTTTTTTGTTGGGCCGGGCACCTTTGGGACCACCCTTGTATTCATCTGGTGCTTACTCTAATAACTAAGGTGTGAGATTACTGCAGTCATGATGATGCTTTTCTAGTATATGTGTCTCTAGGGATAAACTCAAAAGAAACATCATATCCACATTCTCCGCTATCTGCCGCCCTCCTATGAAATATTCTCAAAAGTTGAAACTTGTGCGAGCAAAGGATCAACGGGAGCTCAATTTTTAACGTGCGATACTTAGCACGGGTTTGATGATAGAAAGCGACGGATGACTGTCCGGCCTCGCGACTTGAACTACCGGTCGATATCGATGGTATTAAAACAAAATTAACCATGGTAGTAAACAGGTTAATAAAATACAAATTATCCAGAAAAATAGATTAGGCCAACTCCAGTAATTAAATCTGTAGTGAAATTATACATTCTTATGAAATACGCCATGGTCATATTTTTGTCGATTTTGTCGATTTTTTTTGCTGTTACTTGGATTTCTCCTTCCACAATTTGAAAAATTAATAACTCTACATTAACAGAGAATCTGTTTAACTGTAAAAAACAAACTAAAAGGTTCACCGGAAAAATTACTGCGTAATATAAACGTCTAAATCTAAATTAGTAAGTAAGATGTTCATAATTGTTCAAAATCAAGAAAGACAAATCGATGAAATAAATAACATATATACTCAGCTTTCTTTCCAAATGGCTATCACTTCGGAGAGCAGCCTCTTTGAATAAACACATATACATACAGGATGTTATTCGAAAACTCAGTCCAGGTTTATATTTCCGTCTTCAACCTTCCACCTTAGTAATGATAACCAGGTACGATCCACAGAGTTGGTGAAAATACATTTGTTTTCTGTTGAAAGATTATGTGTGGATTATTTGAATTTTATGGCTTTTTCGAGTGATGCTTCGATGGCAATTTCTGTTTTGTTTCAATTCTATCGATTTCAAAATATGATCCGTTTACCCATCTGATCCTGTACTTTTCTTTGTTATCATAATGTTCTTTATGTCTTATACCGAAGGGATCTTGATGTTTCACCTATATAACTTTTGCCACAGGAAACACATTCTTTGTTTTTTTTTCGTTCATATCTTCGAGTTCTGTTTATGTGGGAATGTATATGCAACGTAGTATCTTATGTTTCCTGGTTTGTCTAAAAAATTGAGATGAATCGGTTACAAATGTTACAACAGGATAACTTTCAGAATTACTATTTCATTCTGCTATAGTGTTTGTGTTATTAGAATATACAGAATATACCCATAACAGAATATACCCATTTTTATTGCACGAAATCATACGTTGATTTGCATCAATTGATCACGCAATAATTTGTTTATTGTCAGCTATTCATTGGGATAATTATGACTACAGAGAACAAGTCTCAACTCACCAGCTGGTCTGCTACGTTCACTTTTACAGGTCAAACGTACAAGGTCGCAACTTCTCTGGGATATTACAAAAAAAACAAGTAACTGTCGTTTCAATCATAAAATCTTACTCGAAATATGTTTATGTTTGGATTTCAACCGACTTCCATTGCATAAATAATTATCTTTGGTGATAGTCGCGTTAGTGATTCGATGATATTTTTATTATTGACTCTGAAGCTCATTTGTTTTCGTTTTGAATGCGAACGGAAAATATCACCTCGTTGCGAGTGCGAAATAATGGGAATCTGGATACGAAGGCCGACCATGAATATTCATGAAATAGCTCGCGAAATTATGATTGTGTGGATGCTCAGTATTTCAAAGACTGCGACATATTATCGTTATTTGTAAATCATTAGTTTTTCCATTAAGTACTGAGGTGAATTTAATTGTAGGAGCCAGAGATGATACACGACAACCTATCGAAAGAATCAAAAGGCAGAACAAAACTCATTTTTTTGTGAAAGAAATCAAGAGTTGTTCTTAGATTTTTTTTGGGCTCCTATAAAAATTTACGCATGAACTTTTTAGTTCATGCGTAAATTTAAAAGTATTTTTTGTTTCGCGTTGGTGGTACCGAAATAAGTTATTTCAAAAAGTTGCTTAGAAATCGATTTTGACCCTGCATAACAAATCAAACGTGAAATTCGAATTCCATATTTAAATAAGTCCGATTTCCAATTAATGGTTGTAAATAAGAAGCTACGAAAATAGTAAATTCGTTATGTTGGAATAAGAATGAAAAACCTAATATTCATTATGAATTGATTCATTCATTCTTTTAATTTGACTATTTTATCATTTCTGTAGCAATTTATTCGAAACCAATAATTGAAAATCTATTTCTAAGCAACTTTTTCAAATAACTTATTTCGGTAAGCTGCTTTTAAAAATGACTAAAATACAGGGGTGTCTTCATCTCAAATGTGTCACTCTGTATATGATATTCAGAAGAATATCGAAGAATAAGAAAGAAGAATAATTGAAACTCGTTAGTATACGTACCTACTAAGACATTATTCTAAATAGTAATAATTTCATTAAAATCGAAAAGAATACGCGACGTAGAGTTAATGCATCTAGCCGCCCCAAGTAAGTAGGGTGACTCGAGTGCCGGCTCTGCGGTCTCATGTCAAAGCATGATAGATTTTAACAATAAAACCTAACTGTTGGAAAATATCATGAATATTAATTTATGTTCATATATATTCGAATATTGTGTCTTTAATAATTGTACTTTCAACTAAATGTTCTTGTTGTAAAAATAAATGTCTCGTTATTCAAGTATTAAAATTGATTTAATTCTACAATTGATATTTTGTTCTTTTTTAAATTTCAAGAAACCATCTTTACGAATACCACGTGACCTAAAAATTTTCTCAGGTGAATGTCCATTTTTTGAAACTCAAATTTTCTTATTTATGAGCAATATCATTCAAGTAACCAGCAGAATTTAAAATAATGGAGGATAATAATATTTTTCGTACATGAATACCATATAAATCAAACTTGATTGACGCATGTTTTCGTCAAATTTAAACTAGGCTTCTGACCTACGATTCTGTAATGTAGAAATTCAGACGGTAAATATTTTCGTATTCCTTTTGCAGACCTTTTGTGCAAAAAATACGAATATGATGTATCATGTAATCAACAAACATCAAACGCACACATGGTGGATACACCATTATCTCAGGCAGAGAGGATTACAGTCCAATTATTCTACAGAGCAAATAGTCATAAATATCAAAGTAAAAAAACAAAAAGCGATTACTGTGCCACGTTTCTTTGCTATCGTCACGTTCCGCTATTCATTCTTCATTTAGGCAACTCGTCGAAGCGTAATGAAAAACGGAAAAGGAGATGAAATAATAAGGTTTGCATAGGTATTTATAGCGATTCTGAAACTTATAATAATAAGAGCCCTATCAAGCTAGCAAGGCGAATCCAGTAAAATTGCAAATAAAAATACATCAATTTGTTGCTAAAAAGTTGCTGATTAGTTTCAAAAACAACGATTTTTTTGCTCGTGCCGATCTCTAGAAATCACAAATAATGCTATCGTGATATAAAGGTAGCAAGGTAACTCAATAAATTCTATACTTTTCCTTTAATCTTTACAGAAGATTTAATTACTATTTAGTCGCTAGACATTAGGTATAGCGAAAAAAAATTAAATTATTTTTTTTTCTGAACTTGCTTTCTTGAAACTGTTTTTTTCTGGAATTAAAGATGTTCTAAATTTGTTGCTCA
>WOGO01003736.1:0-13974 GCA_015342085.1 Leptinotarsa defecta | reverse complement strand
ATCTGGCGACATAGTATTGTTTTTGAACTAACAACCTTGGTTTTTACATTCCTGGAAACTATTCCATAAACTGAATGTAACGAACATGGCTACATAGAGTTGCAAATTACTCTGTAGTCAGATTTTGAACACCTCCAAATAATTCTATTGAGACATTGTATATGTATGTATACATTGACTTGTAATAAAATATTAGCTTTTTTTGATAACTGAATCGAAAAGAAAGCGGTACTCATCAACTTCACATTTATGTTAATTATAGAACATCCTGTCTGAAAAACATAGTAATTCATTTAAATATTTTATGGACATATAGTAGTTACTCCTTTCAATGAAAAATGAAATCAAAGTGATGGGGAACATACTCAGAACTAATAAGGAAAAACAGCAGAAAAATCTATGCTGTTTTTCTGGTGCTTATACAGTGACTTCATATTATAGACTCGCCATTGACATGAGAACATTGACTCCAACAACTGAAAAAAGGTGAAGATGTTTCACGTGTTACATATTTCCATTCCATTGTGGAATTTTCTTGTGGCCAAACCGTTGTGTGATCCGCTGGTGAAATAATATGTAAAAGTGACGTCACGGTCATTCCATATTATCATGTCTATGATAGAATAACTTTCGAGATGGAAAGCACCACCTATGATAGTGGTGCCATCTACATTATATACAGTTTTGAGTTAGTTTTCCTCTCCGGTTATTCATCAGCTCCTCCATCCTTTGCCACTTTTTTCAGATTTTAACTGAATGGGTCATCTTGACAGTTGACAGTTTTAGTTCTGAAGAGGTGAATAATAAGTTCACGAAGACTCTGCGGCGACGTAGATTTTATTTTTTTCAATACCCATTTATATATCGTAATATTATGGTTTGTAAAGAGTGCTCAACATCTAGTGAGGTTTGATGTATCACGAATGTTATGAATATACACCACAAAAATATGTCCTGACAACATCAAAAGTTACAAGTAAGCTATTCAACAAGTAGTCAAAACACGTTTGCTAACCATGTTGTACTATAGATTTGGGAGTTTGACAGTGACAGGATTCAGAAAAATTATTCTGTGCTAAACTGACTTCTAACCATGGAACACAAACTGAGAGGTAACTACAGAAAGGCCGTTGAACTGAAGTGAGAAAGCTCCGCTACCAACAACTGAACCTAGATAAGAACAAATTAATTATTATGAATGTTGAGAAAATGTGAAAAACAATTGATATGAAGTTGGCAGATGAGTGGTATGTTAGTTTTACTGTATGATGATTTCAACGAGTCCAATGGAGCTTTCAGATAAAGAACGGGAGCCGCCACTTCTCGGGAGACGAGAGCTCTACGTCTCCTACACCTTGAGCCGGGGAGTCACGTCTCCTCATCAAAATGCAGAAATATGAGTATGAGCTTCCACACGAGGAGTGAAAACGGCTCTCCCTTGGTGACGCTTCACAATATTTATCTTAACAGATTACGATGTGGAGCAAGAGACGTGAAAGCTCCCCATGTGAAAGAGTCCTTAGGTTGAGTTGGTTTTTAGCGACTACTAAATAAACAGAATGGTTATTTATTTTCTTAATTCGATGAAAACTTCAATCGAAATCGAGGTGCTTGATATCAGCTTTTCTGTTGGGGCAACTGAGAAATAAGGAACATCATAATGCAAGGAGTCTCCAACAGGAGCCAACCACACATTTGTGGTTTCATTCAGAAGATGTAGAACACTTATGAATCATCAAACATGTCCACGTAGGCAGCTATAGCTACCTAAGTGACTTCCGGGTTCAGAGAAGAAATTCTCAAAGATGTCAAACACTCAAGAAGAAAAGTAAAACCACGTACACGTGTTTCTGACAATATTTATTAATGAAATGATGTATAAACGAGGAATAATTTTATTAATACTTACTTGCCACTTTTATATTTTTGTAATTATATTCGATTTCAAGCCTGTCGACATTTCCTCAATATTTACCCACCTCGTTTTCACTTCCGTTGTGCGTCTATATCTTAAACACATTGTAATGATCGTATTTACAATGACGTGTAATATATCATTGCATTGCTATTGTGTGAGTCGACTTGTTTGGCCTACTTGATGTGTTGCAATTTCTTGTTTCTCATCTGCATGAACGACTTCATATATCCCCATTTGTACTGCTGTAATATTTCGTTATTTCCATCAAGAACCTGATTGGAGATATTGGAAGGTGCGATGAAGAAATTAATATGGAGTAATTTTTGAAAAACACAAGCCCTTTTGCTCCAAAAATATTTTTCAGATTGGATCAAATCTATCAATATATTTTTCTAGAATTAAAATGAACAGTTCAAAAATAACTTTACAAATGGCTCAAAGGTGCGAACTCGTTTCCTCCTTTTCATAAAAGAGGTCAAGGTCGGTTTAGGTTTCTCATTAATTCTATTAACGTCATCATGTAAACCTTCTAAAAGATAACGAAGGAATTCCTGGGCGTCTTGATGCGCATGGCCCATGCATCTTCTGAGACAATTGGGAAGTGAGCAATCTGCTCACTCCATTTTGCGATGTTCATAGGAAATTTTGATTTGATTAAAATGTGTGATATAAATTTATTATATCACACATCCGAAATAAGCTTTTTTCAGAATCACCAGAAAGCTCGTTCTACCAACCAAGTTTGGTGATTTCTCACATAGTTGACTAGCCGACACTATAATTAATGAACTCACATGTAAGTGGGGCACACCTATATCTTTATTATATGATATTTTTTAGAATGACTATTCATTATCCTATTTCAATGTCATATCAGTATGTGTGTAAAACCTTCACCAATCGTCCATACACGAGATCTCATTCATAAATATTCAAAATGGCAATGAAAAATGTTAATTTTTCCTACCTGATGCCATATAAATTCGACAAACTGATTAGATTCAAAAGTGAGTAGGTGTTTTTCTAATTTAAAATTATTTTGGTAACAGTCAACATCTCTTGTAGTTTTTTAAAATGTGAGCCACTGACGAGAGAGTTACTCTCATGACCCGTAGTTAACAAACATTTAAAATAATCGCAAAAAACCATCAGATGTGAAAATTAAATTGAGTGATTCATATCTACAATTGATATTTCCATTATATAGTTGCTGATTTCTAATGATCGTTTTTTTATCAATGTATAACACTGGTAGAAAATATATCAGAAATTTTGACTTTGGATATGGAAATATAATGAAAGATCAAGGATTTTTACTGCTTTCAACAATGTTGTTTCTACCATTTTTTCATTGATTTTGATTCCAACATAATTGAATGCTTCATTTCATATCAACCACAAGCTCTAGCCTTAAGAATTTTTCACAATTTTACAATTGGGTTGAACTTCCTAATTCGCTACAAAAATAACAGTATCGATATTTTATTAGATGAGTTCACCCTATACAAAAAAAGAGTTGAAATTGCTAAAAAACTGTCTCACGTACTGTTAAATATTTGGAAACATCATACCAATCGATCATAAATGTGGTTTCTCCAAATGAAAAATAAACAGTTGACTTTTCTTCATGGCTTTTCAGGTTCTCAGAAAACAAATTTTTTGAAGGGTAATCGATGGTAGTGGTAATGTTACCCAGTAATCTATATCTCCAACCCTTCTTTGATAATTTTTATGACGCTCACAGTGTACCCAAAATGCCTCGAGTTCTGAATCGATTTTCTTTTTATTTTCAAAGATACTTCTCTAATAATCATAAATATGTATACATTACCCACATAACCTTGAATTGATATATAGCAATGGAAATATACAGATAATGGTTGGAATTTCCTGAAAAGTAACCATAAAAATTGTTTCGTGGTCATTTTGTTTTCACAAATTCAATTTTTCACCAGTTTGCTTATATTATTATTGTTACGTAAGAGAAATTAAACGTTCACCACTATAACAAAAAGAAATTTACTCGTTATTATAACATTTCTGTTAATAAGTAGAAATTCATGTAAAATCCTATCAATTATGCAATAAGCTGGTAAAAGTTCACATTATTAAGAATAATATCCGAAATGAAAATGTTGCAACAACATTCTCTTTTTCACATCAGTCATTTCATCCGTTATCTGATTAAGTTCTACTTCTGATTTATGCCGTTTTCAGTAATTAAGAAAGTAAAACGTTTCTCATTACTTTCAATTGTGATTTAGGTATTTATACGAGTCGTGAAAATATCTATTTCTATAAGTTATTACTGGAAAATCTTTTGTCGTTGAATTCACGTATCAAATTCCCGTTCTATTCTGTTATTTCTATAACGAAATCATAGACACGATGGTCGCGATGAAATATACATTAACGCACAGTTTCACTGAAGCAGTTCATCAAAGAATGTAGAATGAGCGGTGCCATACCTTTCCAAACCCGGAAGAATTCAAACATTCTCCTCATGCCTAATTCAGAAGACAATATAATCAGTATGCCGTTTTTCCTGGCGTCGATCACACGGACAACCACAGTGTCTATAGTCCTGTCAGTTTAGTTCAAACAAACTTGGCACAGAATCATTTGTATTATAGATACCTGATAGTACTTCTTTTTTACATAAACTCAAACTACTCTAGACCTGGTAGTTGAAGACTTCTGGTGAAATATTTAAAAAAAAATTCTTAAGAAGATCTAAAAGTCGTCCCTGTTCGAAAGTAGCGTTAAAAATGTGTTTCTATGTTCTTAATTTGAGGAAGCTTCCTGAAACATTAGCAATTTCAGAAATAGCAACAATATTGTACAGATATTATATTACCTGGTACTAACTTTTTAGAGGAAATTGATACCTGGGTTTTTTGAAATTAAATTTTACTTGGTTATTCGTTACTGTAACTGTCACCACATATTTAAATTTCTTTCAACTTACCCTCAGAATATAAAACTTTTTGAAAATAACCATTAGCAGCAACTAGTAAGCAACATTAGTAAGCAACTAACCTAGTCTGTCATGTCACCTTGAAAATATTGAGCACAATAACTTGGAATTCTACATGTTATGAATATAATAATGATTGAAATTAGTTCTCAAGTTGACTCGAGTAGACCTGTTTAGGATTTCTGCCCATATCTGATTCTGAAAGTATTTAGGATTCTGATGTATACCTATATATTCTGTAGGATATCCGAAGGTTAACAAATGGACTGAAGAATGAGAAGTTTCTATTTCATTTTGGAGGTTTTGGTGTCTTTACCTGTACATTTAACTCATGTTAAACATTATGTCTAAGATTGAAGAAATTTCTTCGAGGCTTTCCTGTGTATCCCTACTTTTTGATTATATTTTTTTGATTCATGTGAAATTAGGTAATTCAATCTATATAATTCTCTCTATATGTTTCTGAAATCTTTTTGCGAACTTCATGGGTGGTATACTCTATCAATCAAATCTTCTAAAATTCACCACATGATTCTTGAACTTTCCGAAAGCTTAGTATATAGTAATGAGTCTCTCAGTTTTTGCTGTCAATCTACTTCTCACTCGAATGTCTTGTTTTTGTTTCCGTTATTCATTCTTCTCTTCCTTGTTTTGAAATATTTTCAGTTGTCATCTAGTTATTAAAGTGATCTCAATTATTCACATTTGGAGTTTGTTGTATCGTACAGACAGAAGATATTACATCTATCTTCTATCTATCTGAGTGAGGTGATGGTGAAGTGAAAATAAGATAGATGTTCCAAATTTCAAAAACTATCATGATTATTAATAAGGATTCTCAGGTTCAAGTTGATTTTATGCTCCAGAATTTTTCATAAGACCAGTTGGAAAATTGAATGAGTTGTCACTTGTGAAAGATAACGAGAAAAAACCTTTTCTTCAAATAGGCGCTAGAAGAAGTGCTATCTTATCCCATTTTTGGTTAGATTCATGTGTATAGTTCACCAAAAAGTAAGGGAGATACAGGATATGAAGACCTGTGACCTTCATACAGGCTAACCTGAATGACCTAGAGAAGAATATTGAATGACTGGACTGTTCTAAATAAATGGAAAAGTTTCTGACAAAGATTGTTGATTATTATCGTTCTTAGTCAGAAAATTGAAGAGGCACAAACTCTTGATCATATCAAATTTTAGATATCATTTCATTTTCTACTTCGAGTAGTCCTGGAAATCTATGGCCCAAAAAAATGGTTCCAACCTAACCTGAGATATCAAGTAGAATGAGAAGATCAGTCCCAATAAGACTGGGATCGTCCTTTTCACCCGGATCTACATTGCAGTAATAAGACCTATGTTAACGTAAAAAACCATTGCATGGGGACCGAAAGTTCTACAAGCAACGGCCATCCAAAAATTATACCAAATACAGCGATTGGCTTGTTTGAACATCACAGGAGCCATAACAACAAAACCAATCGGGAAAATGAAATTAATTACGTCGTAAGACAAGTGTCTTACGACGAAACATCGGACGTCTACCAGAGAGAATGACAATGTTCCATGTAGGTTGAATTTGACTTCCTTCATTTAATATATCGTGTAGGAATCCTGAGAATGATATCTGATTCGATTCCATTTCAAATGTATGGAATGTCTGAAAATTCTTGAAATTGATTACTTCCTTTCTTTCTTTGGAAGATTCCCAAATTTTTTTGAGAACAGCCCATACGAATAATTTGATCTAATATCAACCTTTCTTATCAATCATATTTTTCTCCCAATCACACCACACTGTCAATTGTTTTGATTGATAGATAGAGTGCAACTCCCTTAAAATTCGTTCGCAAAAAGATTCCAGAATCAGATTTCTTCATACAAAAGAATGCTGAAGGTGATATTTACAACGTTCTCAATACGCATCACTATGTTCTAGGAATGCCAGTAATTGTGTAAATTAGTTTATTTTTCACGGCAACGCGAGATGTTTAATTAAACCGTTTGAAACTAAGCAGACAATTTCATTGTTTTCATAATCACGCTCCGGTGAAAGAGTAGTTAAAAGCTGTTGCAGTCCTATTTACAATTGTTTCTCATACCAGGTGATAATTTTCCCACAGAAGTTTACTTCTTCTGACCAGGTGAAAAAAATACGTTTTTGGAATTTGTTGGCGTGAAAACTGTTCTTGTTACTGTTAACATCGTGACAAATTTACGACTCTGAATTGAAATGTCGTAGTGAAAGCTTCGGAATGAAAATGAATCGATGGTCTTCGTGACTTGCATATCAGTATTTTGAAAAGGGCAGTTTGCCAAATGATGAGAGTGAGGTAGTTTCTCTAATTATACACTTTTGATTTCTTAGAGAAACTAATATGTTAACAAAACTTTTGACAAAGTAGCAAAAGTATATAATCAAGTACATTCAAAATAACTGAACAAGTTCTACAATAAATTCATACGTCGATACGCAGAGCAGAATCTTGTTCCCAATCATGTTGAATTAAATATTGATCACATTTTATAAACAAGTCTTTTATTTGTTTGAACGGGATAAACTAAAAAAAAAATCAAAAACGATGGCATATGTCTATCTTTCAATTCTTAATATGGCAACTCTGGTAATTATCTGCAAGCTTTGTAAATCCATATTAATACTCGAACTATTCAGTTCTTGTATATTTCTCAATTGTAGAACAAGGGGGGCGGGGATTGCGTGCCCCCCTCGCCCCCTGGCTGGATCCGCCACTAACTCTTTATCCCAAATGCAAGTTCAGTGAAGGGAATTTATTCATTTCATTGTTGTACATTTCACAATGCCACATTGAAATGCTCGATATCAAATACTATGTTGCGTATGTATAAAAACAGAAAAAAGTATGCGTTCTTATGATTTCAATAGAATTATCTGGAGCAAAACATGAACACGAGGAGAACGGGGCCATAAATAACAGAAACCCATCCGAGCCGAAGGATTGGATCCATACCAGTTGTGTAACACTTTTTATGCGGAAATAAGATTCATTTTTTAATCATATCTTTAATCTAGCGTTGCCTGTATCGATTTCACGGAAAATATTATTATTGCGAGTCGAAGAAGGAAACTAGTAATTATTAATTGCAATCTATGTATAGCTTTCATGTACGTATACAGGGGAATCAAAGTTGAACTTATTAACAGCAAAAAATATAATAACGATAATGTGGTAACAACGATTATATCGGTAATAAAATTTTTTTCGATACTATTTTCATAATACGGGTTGTCTTAAGCCTCAAAATATGCCACAATTTCGAAGATTACTTTTTCATCGAAGCTCTGTAGAGTAGGGAGTGTGAGTATATCGAAGCTAAATTTCTTTCTAGCGAGCATTCTCTTGAGGTCCGAGAACAGAAAAAAGTCGTTGGGGACCAGATCTGGAAAATACGGTGGATGTAAAGGTGATTCGAAGCCCATTTCATGCAATTTTACCATCGTTTTCATTGATTTGTGACGCAATACAATGTATTGCTCTTTTTTCTTCAAATGGGGCTGTTTTTCCGCGATTTCGTAATTCAAACGCTCCAATAACGCTATGTATTATTCGCTGTTGACGGTTTTTCCTTTTTCAAGATAGTTGATGAATATTATAATAATAATGATAATTAATAATGTTTATTCACCATTTTCAATACACTTGAGTGTATAAGGTAAATCAGTTGTACTACAAGCTAGTAAAGATAAAAAGAGAAAGAGATTGAGCAAAGATTTACATCTATATATCCATCTGTATATGTGATGTGTATATATATGTATATTGATATACATTGTATATTGACATATACACATATATACACATACACATATACAGACATATACAAATAAGCATATATGCCCACAAATTTTGCACCATTTTGCACCATTCACACAATTTAATTTAAATAAAATTACGTCAACTGTGGATTCGATTGTTTGTGAGATTGTCAATTGAAAAATCTTGGTAACTGTGTATCTTTCTAAAAGCATAGTTTTAACACATCCATGAAATACTTGTGATTTTTTTAACGACATTTGACAGCCTATTGAAGCACGTAATGGCATTATACTGAGGGGATTTTTTATAGAATGTCATGAGATGCTGTGGGATTTTTAGAAGATCACTATTTCTTGTATTATGACTGTGTTCTAAAGCAGAACTATCATATAATTTATGGTTTCTCCTAGATTGAGGGGCTGTCAATTCTTTTTTGTGCGTTTTTGTGCTATAACGACTCTGGAAAAATCCCATGCTCTGCTCTAAGCCATGATTTTCAAACTTATATGAGGGTAGGCCATGGCATAATATATGCTGAGTAAGCCAGTTTCATCCAAACAGGATTTCAGCTGTTTTATGGCATAACAAGCTCTATTTAGCTTAGCACATATATAGTCCGCCTGCCTATCCCAATTTAGATTGGCGTCTAAGTAGGTCCCTAAAAATTTAATTTTTTCAGAAGTTTGAATATTATAGCTAGAGCATTGACTAATTGGTCGTCAGCTAAGTTAACACTGATCGATGTTGAAGTATTTAGAATGAGCTTATTTCTTTGGCACCAGGTACTGAACTGATCAGTAATGTGTTCAGATTTGCTGATGAGTTTCTTAGCATTCCAAAATACTGATACCATAACCTTGCCAGTCGACTGTCAGTGTCTCTGCACGCTTTGAAATCGGTTCACCACGTGAAGTCCACTAAGATGACGACCGTTTTGATTCTGGTGTGAAATGATCCATTGTTAAATATCGACGCATAAATTGGGGTTTTCGCGGTGGAACAGCTTCAAACACTGTTCAGAATAATCCATTCGTTGTTATTTTTGGTCCACTGTGATTTTGCGCGACACCCTCTCTGAACAGAACTTTTGCACACCCAAACATTTATGCACGACGTGTCCAACACGTTTCTTTGATATTTTTAGAGCCTCGGTTATCTCGATCAACTTCACTTTGCGGTCATCCACAATTATTTTGTGGACTTTCTTGATGTTTTCGTCGGTAACAGCCTCCTTGCAGCACTGCGTACATCGTCAGCGGTGCTCATGTCACCCCGTTTAAACTTAGCGAACCATTTTTCAACGGCTGATTCTCCTGGTGCGAAGTCCAAATAATGTTTATCAAGCCAAGCCTTTGCTTCACTGGTATTGTTTACGCCAAAAAGCAATGCTTCAATAACACACGAAATTGCTCACAAACTAATAGTCCGACAGCTGTGAAATTTGCACACGTGTCTGTTGAAGGTTAGAAATAAGTAAAATATATGGATTTGATGCTAGTGGCACCATCTGTGTGTTAACTTATAAACTTTTCAGCTCACCTAATACTTGTCAGTTTTTAAGTTCCACCATCATGAAAAAAATGGCAGCAAAATTAATATTATTTGGAATAGATGAGGTGAAGTATTCGACATGTTAAATACCGATCGTGTTGTCAAAGTGAAACATCAGTGGAAGATTATATTGAAATTAGTTTATATTGGGAATTTTCACCTTTGACAATCTGTAAAAATAAAGAATTGCAAAGAAAATGTTCATATAGTTGTAACAATTTTCAGTTAACCTAGATAAGTAACCGTAAGTTTAATGTATCCTTAGCTAGCAAAAGCAGGAAACATTCGTGGACAAAACACTCAAAAAATATGCAAACTGCAGACACGTGTATCTAGCACATTAGCTGTCATCAATACAGTATAGCCAAGTGCAAGGTTAGGCAACACTTGGTTGCAGAAAGAACACAAATGCAAGTAGTCATCAACGCACTTTGTGTAGTTTCGGTCTGGTCATCACGGGTTAGAGATATTAGTAAAGTCACCATGAGGCAGCTCTAGCTACCTGTGTGAAATTTTTGTTGTTTCTGCAACCAAGTATTGCCTACTTTGCACTTTGTTATACCGTACTGATGACGGGCAATGAGTTAGAAACACGCGGTTTGCATATTTCTTGAATGCTTCGTCCATCATTATTTTTATTATTGTGTAATTATGGATTACGAGGTGTAACATTAGAATGGAATTCCTCTTTTTTGAAACACCGTCGTCGTATTCCAAATTTGATGAAAAGAGAAATGAAAATATCTATGTTTTTTACCACTTTTGTTAAAAGTGGCAAAAAACATAGAAATTTTCATATCTCTTTTCATTATGATTTCCTTTGGTTTCGTTAATTCTTAGAGTAAAGCCATTAATATTGGTGTACCACAAGGAACGATCCTGAGACCTATTTTATTCACATTGTACGATCTGTATAAATTGTTGAAAGGCGTTCATGTAACAATGTATGCAGACGACACCGCATTGATAATTTCATAAAAAAACTAATTTAATATGCAAAAAGATACAGAAAAAGCTCTAGAACTAATGCAGAACTGGTGCAATACAAATTTTGTGAATCTGAACGCTCATCAAACCCAAATTATACGATTTCGTAACTACCAAAGAAAATGCGATTCTCTGAATCAAGATGAGTGTTGATGTATTTATTGACAGTACAAATAAAACGAATTTTCTTGGACTCTTTGTTGATGAAAATGTAAGCTGGAAAGATCATTGTACAAACCTAATGAAAAGATTGAATTCTGTATGTTTCATGTTCAAGAATCTCCAACATATACTGGAAATGCTAGTGGCTCTTTACCTTGCACAGGTTGTGTCACGAATTAGGTTTGTGGGGAAATTCCACTTTGGCAAAAAATGTTTTTTCTATACAAAAACGAATAGTAAGAATAATAGCTAGAGTTTCTAGTACACATTCCTGTAGGGACCTTTTTGAACATTTTAGAATTTTGACCCTCATGTCTGTCTATATTTATAGATTATCCGTCTATATTTTCAAAAATAGACGGGAGATTTTCACTCCGTGAATATACGCCAAAGAAAAAATTACCACATTCCATTCACAAAATATAAGGTCTCTGACAATGCACCTGCAATGGGTCTGTCTATTTACAATCATTTATCTAAAAATATGAAAGAAGCCAAATATTTTTAAAAAAATCAGTAGCTTCCTCAAACAATTTCTGACTGAAAAATATTTCTACTCTTTGGAAGAATATTTTAATGGCTAGTTATATCATATATGTATATAGGTGTAAGTGTATGTCTGTATATGTATTTTTATGTTGACTTTTATATATCTTTATTCTAAATATAAATGACTGTACTCTGTTTTAGTGCTCTTGCATTATATAGGTACTGACCATTCCTATATATTTTACATGTCTTGTGGGAAAATAAATATTATTATTGCTATACCGGATTTACTCGGGGATAGTCACCGTATCTAACGAAAAAGCGCCAAGGCTAAACAATATTGTAATTACTTGAACCAATTCGATTCGCGAAAGAATCGATAGTTGGTATTGGATGGAACCTTCCACCTGTTAAACACGAAAAATAATTTACAGTCTTTGTAAGCTGGATTTCTGCGTCACGGCAACGGTTACTAGGCCATGTGCAAATTGTGAACATCCTTCTTCCTCAATCACGTAATTGAATAATGTCAAGACGATGCAAAAAAGAATATGTATGAGAAATAGTCTAGTAAATTGGCAACAGGATTCTATTATCAGCGATAAAAAAATCGTTTCACTCAGAGAGGCGTTTTAAAATAATAATTATTGGCATAAATCGAGACGAACTCACTGCTGAAAAATAGAAAAAGAGATATTTGTCATCATTGGTGAATCATTGGAATACAAGTTGATGAAACACACCTAGAAAGAAGTTAATAGATCAAAATTTAATTTGAAAAACTTTTTTCGTGGGGGACTCAATACTTCTTACTGCTTTTGGATATATACCCTTCCACAATCTGGAAAATAAATAAAGCGCAATTAATAAAAAATTTGTTGAAACATCGCTGCTCTCTACCTGATACCAAAAGAAAAACACGGTTTCAGAAAAGAAAAATCTACTATAACAGCTTCACTTTATTTTTACAATAATATCCTTGAAGGAATTGACAATAGCCGATAACCGATAGGACTTTTTTGCGATTTAAGTAGAGCTTTTGATTGGGTTCCCCATGAGGCACGGCTCAAGAAGCTCTGGCTGGGTGGAATGAGGAGCACAGCTGCAAAACTAATTTCATCCTACTTGTTGGTCAGAACTCAATTTGTTTAAATATCTCAAAAGGAGCCAGAAGGATCAGTGAGTAGGCATCGTTCAGAAACCGTAAAGCTGGAAGTAGGCGATCACCAAGATAGTGTACTAGCTCCGGTACTGTTCACACAATATAACGTTGTACGCAGATGATTTAGCTTTTCTAGTAGCCCGCGAAGGCATTCTGACTAACGAGGACGACCGCAATCTGTTACTAGGGCAACTTAGAGAATGGCTCTCTGCCAATAAACTGTATCTCAAGACCGAAAAACAGAATACGTAATCTTTCATACTAGACCAAGGACTACAAACAATCAAATATCTTTGAAACTTGACGATGCATACATAAACCGAAACATTTCTGTGACATTTCTAGGATTCACTAGAAGAAACACTGTGCTGTGGAAAAAGTCGAACTGGAGGAGGACATCACATTAATGCCGCCCATTGTTGGGAAACAATGTCATCGAAGCAATCACCCAGCAGAAAGCCCTTTAGAATTCTGGAAAAGTTCATTAATAAAACAATACTTGGACTCCGTTACTACATCATTAATAATATTACCTATAATATTAAAATATGGCAATTAAAAAAAAATACTGTACAGTTATTCAAATTCAAACTTCCGAATTATCATTTATTTACAAGTTTTATTTATTGTAACTACAGCTCGTGTAGATTTACACGTTGAACTCTGCACCGTTGTTATTACAATAATCGCCGTATATGTTAGGCTCGTGATAAAAGTGAAGAGCTTCATGTGCTCTCGACTGCAAATACTTGAATTTTATATGGGGTTAGAGGTGTGGCTCTCTCCCTTCTCACATCGTATTTACAAAATCGAAAGCAATATGTCGACCTAGGAGACAATTGAACGTCTACTTTAGAGCCTATAGTAAACGGTGTTCCGCAAGGATCTGTGCTGGGACCTATCCTATTTATAATATTTATAAATGACCTTTT
>WOGO01003735.1:0-13977 GCA_015342085.1 Leptinotarsa defecta | reverse complement strand
TCACGTTGGGTTTGAATCGCTTGAGCTTAATCTCATTTGGAAAAACGTTTAGGAAGGAAGTTTATTCTACATAAACGCAGTTCTCCAAATGAAAGTTCCCAGACAGTGAAGTTTGAGGTGTACTGAGTTGAACTTCAAAACGATGAGCAGAAACACTTTGTCGTGTATTCCTGATATGCACCGCTTTTGGTGAAATCAAATGTGCCAAGGCACATATGATTTCACCAAAGTGAAAGTATCTATGGAAGAGAAAGAAATCTCCAACTTTTCTTCGATGTTCCAGGCTATCAGGGTTGCACGTCTCCAATCAGGCGGATGGCTCTTTTCTGGATGAAATCCAGCAACTTCAGGGTATCTTTGGAGGCGGAGGTCCATACCAGGTCTCCAAAGAAGGTCTGATCTGAGCTTTATACAGCATCAAAAGTTGCTGAGGTGTGTACAGTTTTCTAGTTCGAAACAGTGCTCCAAGCTTTTGATAAGCATCCTTTGCAATTTCAGCGACATGATTGTACCAAGACATATTGACATATCGAAGTAGAAAGCGGAATTGTCTGGTCTGACATTATTATATCCGGTTCGGAAACATTCATCTTTTTGGAGAAAACCGATGCCTGGGTTTTTGTGGTATTGAATTGAACCTGGTTATTTTCACCCCAATTCGAAATTACTTCTAGATTCTCATTAAGATATTCATGTCCTGCTGCAGGTGAAGATGTGCATCCGCAACCGATGTCCTAGAATCCAAATGTAATGACGAGACAAATGTGCTGTCGTCAGTGAAGCAATATATTGGATTCTTGGTTTTTTCCAATAAGTTGATGGTGAAAGCATTCGAAACGATCCGACAAGCCATAGTATCGAAGTTTGGCCTGCAAACCCTCATGCCACACACGGTCAAAGGCCTCAGAAATATTAAGCGCAACAGCTCTTCTCTCTTCATGTTTCTCGATTGCGTTATTCCAAATAAGGGTGACATATGATAGAAGGTCGCCGGTTGATCTTTGTTTCCAAATGCCATATTGATGATCACTCAAGATGTTGAAGTCTTCCAAATATTTGAGGATATGTTGGTTTACGGCTTACTCTATGATTTTTTATGTCACTGGTCTATAGTTATTTGGAACTTCAAATCTGAATCCAAGTCATGAATGAATTCACGAGTTCCTCTAGTCCTAGTTCAAATGGTGTCAGAGGGCACAGACTCCCAAGATAGTTTGATTGGCATATATTTTCCTAGATGAAAACCCCGGTGTTATCACCGAATCACTTTTTTTTTGTCAAAATCTCTCGATGCAATTTGAAACAGATTAACCTAACTTTGTACATTTATTGATGGATGGTGCAAGAATTAAATTCAGCAATACTACTGGTATCTACCAGCTTCCAGTTGTTAAGGCTACTAGATCATTTGATGTGATAGGCGATAATTACTGAAACCAACCGATGGATAAAATTAAAACAATTCAGAAAACCATTTTATAATGCATTAGGCATAAAATGGCTTCCATTTCTGAGTATGACTCCAGTAGAGTTATTATATTCAAGTTTTCGAATATGTTTTTTTAGGTCTCTTATAAAAATGATCATACCTGGGGCCCAACACTAGCTACAATATAAGCAAGTTCCTGTCTATCAATTCTTGGGTGGGTTGATGGCGAATCATAAATGAAGTACATCCAGAAACCAAACCATATTATGCCTAACATTCCAAAAAGGTAAAAACTCAAAGGCCATCCTCTATCCAGTTCTAATGAGCACAGCCAACCTGATAGTGGAAGAGATACTATTGTGCCAAAATTAGTACCTGAAATATAGAAATGATTGCCATAATTCGAATATGCATACAGTTCACTTTCCTTAAAGTACAATTACAAATTACTCCTATTTTCTCAATGACTTTCCTATGAATGTTTCTGATAAAATACATACCAGCATATACATATGCAGCAAATTTACTCCTTTCCAATGGTGGGATCCACTTTGCCAACATGGCATGCATAGAAGGAAAAGTGACACCCTAGAAGTATAACGAATATTCTTTTCAACTAACGTTGAATTAAATCATATTCAAATTCCACAATGAATAAAGCATGAAATGATATAATGTATTACCATTATCAAAAAAACTATTAACCCTCCGATGGGTGACAGTCCCGCGAGCGGTAAACCGAAGAACAAAGTTCCTAGGGACCTTCAAAAAATATATGAGGTCACATGGATGATAAGTGTGCAGGAGACTTAAAAGTGTGCCTACATGAGTATGTGTATGTAGCTTATGGTTGTATGAAGTGCCTGAATAATATAGATAGGTAAGATGCATAAAATATGAGTGGTATGGCAAATAAAAGAAAATTGATTTTAATTCAGGTGAAATATTCCTGGTTTATTTGGACAGATAGGCAGTAAAACAAGTCACAAAAATATTACAAAACTTGTTATTACTGTATTGATATAGATTGTACATCTGGTGCGTGGCAAGTGAATTTTGTAATTGACACAAAAAGATCATGCGATAAAGCAACTTTGAAGATTGGAGCATGAGTTGAGCCTTATAGTTCCTTTACAGGCTCGGTGTTAAATTTTATCAGCCAATCATGCAAAATAATCGCTACGAACGCGTCAAATTGTTTCAGAGTCAATGGTTTCCATTGCTTCTGTTTGGAAGAATTTTTTGAATCCATGTGGCGATTCATTTCACATATGATAATTTGAGCAATATCTTCGGTGATCAGAGAAAGAAACATTGAAAGCGGATGATAAATCACCTTCTTCGATGGTCGTGGTTTATTTTGTTTGTAGTCGATAATGTTATGAGCACATACACGACTGCTCGGTGGAGGATCATTGTACCATTTTTTGAAATGAAGTAAGTTGCATCGGTCTCAGCCTGAGGAAGAGCAGCAATGGCTGCAATTGATTGACATCGATTTGTCTTTTCTTCAACTTCGACATCAGACACATCCCTATCATATTCTGGCCGATACGTAAGGTCAGCGTCATCATCGTCGTCATCAAACGGGTCATCATTGTCGTTTCATTTCAGCTTCCATATAAGCCTGATATTTTTCATCGGCGATACGTTTTTCCTCCTCAGTCAAAAGCCGGTAGCGTGTGGTATTATTATTCAGAACCATGTTCATAAGATCCCACTCATCATCTGCCATTCTACAGAACAAAACTAACCACATATTATAGACTAGACGAAAATAAAACAAACAAAATTACCTTATATACATGAAGAATAAACCAAAGGAACAAATACATACACTCGAAAGAATCAAACAATAAAACTCAAATGCGCAATAATAAGTGTTTACACGTCATATGATGGTCTCACGCTGGCTGGCACCTGGCTTTATCCACTGTAATCCCTATTTTTATATAAGGTCCACTGGGACCTTGTACCTGCGTTTGAGTCGAAAATGGCTTAAAACAAAAGAAAAATTAGAACCAGTGATTGAATCGGGTTGAAACCTGTTTTAATCGATACAGCATGTCATTTTTATGTAATAGATGTAGAGGCACGTTTCTAGCGAATAATAACAAAAAGTTATGACCTCACAAATATTGTAAAAGGTCCATACGGAACTTCTCATTGATCGGAGGGTTAATATTATTCTAAAAATAAAAATGAGTTTTTGTTATGCTGTGTTTAACCACTGGATAGTGTCTAATTTGCAGTGCTTATTGGGTAAATTGAAAAAAATGGTTCAAGTTCATCTTCAAGCTAAACTATAAGGAGATGACAGTTAACTCTTGAAACTCATAAACCTATCATCCATCCATCCTTATATAAATTCAAATTATTTACTTTCTTTAGAGTGATTAACAATAATAAAACAATCAAATCTGATTTTCAAATTGTTATTGAATAACACAGACATTCAATAACATATTCAGCAAAATTCGATTCATTACATAAAGTATTAAGTTACTGATAATTTTTGATAAATATTGAAAATAATATACTTTCTAACTACATAGATATTATGTAGTTTGACCGAATAAAATAGGGTTTTTAACTAAACCATATGAAAAAAATAACGCCGGCCGCTGCTGGTCTCAACCGGTTGACTGTGACTTGGTCAAGATAGCGCCAAACTCAACTATTTTGGATCATTCTAGGTGACATTCCGCTTTGAAAACATTCCTAGTCACTTCCGAAGACTTCCATCGAGAAATATAAGCACTACCAACAGGCAGAGTAAGGCTAGTCTAGTTGAAAGTGCGGTATTGGCAGTGTAGTAGTTGAAATAGAGTTAAGTTTAATTGTACAGTGTGGTCAATTATTGTCGAATAAGAATAAATTTTGTGAAGGCAAATATATGGAATATCTAATTATATTCCACAATGAAAATATCGAATAGTAATTTTTTTAGACTCTCAAAGTATAATAATATATTTTTTTCAAGTTTCAGTTCTGATTTTTGTTGTTGTTTATAAATGAATATTACTGGAGTTTTTTTCCCCAACACCAAACCGTTATTTTTAATACCTCAACACGTGTTTCGATAACAAAGTGATCATCTTCAATAGAAAATAAACTTCCTGATCATCTTCAAGAGGAAGTTTATTTCCTCTTGAAGATGTGTTTTTTTAGGAAAATAAATGGTTATTATTAATATTATAACTAACTGAACCACTTCTCAGACTCACCCAATGCAGCCATAATTCTACAGATTTCCTCTATTTTCATACTTACTTCACCCATTCCTTCAATAATCCTCACGATAATGAAAAGGGGAAAATTTATTCTGGCAGCGATTGGAGTCAAGAGTGTAAATATAGATGTGACAAGAACTCCTATTCCATATACTCGTTTACTTCCAAATATCTCTGCTAACCTACCCCCCGGTATTTGTGTTATTACATAACCATAAAAAAACGACCCCAAAACTATACTTTGAGTATGTTCATCCCAATTAAATTCACCAGAGGTCTGAAAAAAAAATTTGTTATAAACAGTTGTAATGTAATTCTCCTTTCCAATCAAAATGAAACTGATATTTATTTGGACTATAAAGAATAAAATCCCAAATTGAAATGTTTCATTTTATTTAAAATTATTTAGAAAATAATATTCTGTGAACCATTTACAGTGTTGTCCGGATACCTACCCAACTGATGAACCCTGATGATTTGGATAAATAATTAATATTTCATACAGTGAAAGAAACCTTTACATAATATTATGGCAGATTTCCACCAAAAGAAAAAAACCACAACAAAACAGCAACTGTGTCGATTTCGACAAAACAAAAACTTTGTGTCACGGGCGACTGTTTTGGTAAACAATGAAATGTCCCGCCGGTAGGCGGAAATATCAAAATGTTTTGGAGTTTTTGTAAACCCAGTTCGCTATGTGAAAAAGGTCGGGACTTTATTACTTTATTTGTGAAGGGTATAAAGTTTGATCATCTGCACTAGGCATGCTATTTGTATTGATTTGTTGTATTGTTGTTTACTTCAAACAAGAATAATATTTAATTATTTGTTAATTATTTTGTGAAAAATTAGGCAATGCCATAAATGAATTAATATGTATCTCACGATTTATATCAATAACATCCATCACAGCAAATTTTTGCCATGTCAAGACAAGTTAATAGTTATGACCCTGAAGAGCGTGCCTGTCTTCCTTTTCATAATTCTTGTTACTACTAGATTCTGAAAAAATTCTGAAACCACAACATTTATAAGTTTTTTTTTCATGACTCTCTGGAACATTTTCATTTTACAGTACACTGTCTCTACAGCTTTTGTTTGTCTTGTGTTCTCTTAGTATTGTTTCGTCAATGTAATCAACAATATTGTATTACTTGAATTCATATTTCAATACCACCTTTCACAACTGATTCAATTATTCTACAAAGTTATTTCCACTTTGCTAGTCATTGTTTGACTCTCAGTGTCTGAACTAAAACTGATTGTCCTTGCAACTTCATCATAATCTGAATACTGTGATAAAAGTAACTCAAACTGTGTTTGCACATTAATTTCCTACAGAATCATTCAGAACTATTGTTGTTTTTTCTTGTGAGCCTTTCTGATCACCGCCCTTAGTTCACACATAATATAGTGGGACTCTGCATCTAGTCTATCTACCAAAATATCTCTCCTGTACTTAGGTGGCTCTTTCTGAAATTGCTTCAAGACAATACTTCAGAGAGTGCACATTGATCTGATTTCACCCTTGTCAATTTTTTACTAGATAGTATCCCACTTCTTCAATGAAATATTCTGCCAGGTAGCTAATTGCAGTCCATGTTTCTTTGCTATATAACATCTTATTAACTATATCAGGGGGCTGGTCCTGACCGTACCTAACCTTTTTGCATTATTGTCATTGAATCATCTTCCTGAAAAGAACTTTCATCTTAATGAGATAGGTACTGTAAACCCAAGATATATTTTTTATCAGATGTATATTGAATTCTTTTTCAAAACCATAATTTTGACGATAATGTTTACTTTGAAAACTCTAAATTCTTCATGTACATATTGATTCTTGGAATTAGCAAAATTAATTTTAGAATAATGCCAATTAGATACTTTTATACACTAAGAAGTTTGTTCTTCAAAGCTGTTCTTGTTTTTGCAATCGAAATTGCTCCACAATTCGATATCTGTATTATTTTCCATTTATTCTGAAGTACACATGAAACATGTTCAACATCACTCAATGTCTCTGTAGATAAAACCAAGTGCCCATGAAAAATTAAAATAAGGTATCTCTTGAGCTGTGTTTTGTGTTACCATTAAAATACTCAATTATTTTTTTAAATTGTTACAATTTTAATTGATTAGAAAATTGAAATGACAGTTTCAACACACAGACTTGAATCACTCACATCTTCTGGAACAGTGGAATTTGTTATATTCATAGGACAGTGGTCGAAGGTATTGTTGCTAAAGGAAGGTTGAGTAGTATTAACCATAGCCACAATCGCTACAGATAGATTTACTCTCATGGCATATACATTAGCAAAACCTAAAAAACCAAGAATTCCTAGAATGTGCCTGGATTTCAGAAACTTCGTTGTGTCTTCCACTAAAAAAACAATAGTTCAGAAGAGTATTTTGATGATTTATAATTGTACCTTCAGGTGGAAGGATTATAGTTGATTCATCTTCATCTTCATAAATACTTTCTGTTTCACTGTCACCATTATTTATACTTTCATGTGGTGTATTCATTTTGAGTTTCAAATTACAATAAAAGATCTAATAACAATGGCTTTATATGACTCATAAAAGATATGGTTACTTCATATTTCAACTTTTTGAAATGTTTTGAAAGAACTGAAATGTCAATATTATTATTTTTTGAGTTAATCCAATGATGCCACATAACTAGATCAATCATTTCTATCTACGTGAACCGTTTGCAATCTCCTTGAAAAAATTTGTTTTCCATTGGTAACCAGTAAATACTCCATCTCTCTTTCTCTCTCATTTTCTCAAAAGCATAGTTGCCAATACTTACAATTTTGATTGTAAGTATTAAAAATATCAAAATTTAATGCAGGGATCAAACAATTAGCTTTCTAGTAATAAATATTCTCATTCATGGAGATTTACACTCTTTCGTATGTGCAAGGAGATGGTGAGCGAGATGTTTTGGCGATTTCGTGTTCACACTGCAGAGGAATAATACACAGACGACAATTTTTTATTCTTAATGGATTGGAAAAATGAATCTTATTTTACAAGACGTAGAAAGGTCACCACATTTTCTCAAAAATAAAATTCACCAATTTCCGATTTTAAACCCGGAATTCAACAAAATTCCGAGTTTGATGATAGAATTTGAAAAAACAAAAACTGCGTTCGAAGTACGCATTCAACAATATTTCGAGATTTAAGTCGAAATTTTATAATATCTCAGAGTTGGATTCCAACAATCTCGTTAGCTGTACAAGTTTGTAGATGCATGTTTTGAAAATTCCTCATATTCTTCGGGAGATAAAATTCGAATTGTTCATCCTAAAAATATTTTTCATGATAAACCTAAAACTAAAGAAAACAACTGACGATTCATTGTTATTTTGGAGATAATTGTTTGTGTATTTCTGGTTCTAGTAATACGAATTCGTTGGTTGCTAGTGTTCGATATTTTCTGATATTTTATGCTTTAATGATTTTTTAAAGTCATACTGTGCTGAGAGAGTAGAAGGCTTGCAATAGTTCTTCATTCTGAAGTTCTAAATGATGATTTATCCATAAAAAAATGACAAAAAATGTAATAGTTCCTGAAACTGTGTAGTTGAAAATTGATAGTTGTGGAAGTGTATACTCAGGCTTTGATGAAATGCAGATGTGACAAGCAATATGCACTTGTGCAATAAGTAACAGAAGTGATAAATTTTGTATTACATAATGACGGAATACATACACAAGCTATAATAATTCCCCTTTCCGGCAGTTTCTAGATTCTAAGCTTACCTCAAAATTCAAATGCATCGCGTCGAATTGAACTTTAGTATCATCTCATTCAGGTCATGGATACTATCCAGGTCAGACATCTGAAATATTATTATAACATATTATAATTTTCTAAAATATTTTTCCAAGTTCATGTCTACATCGAATAATATTTTATGAATGTACTCATAATTCATGAGTTTTCACGCATCCAGTCCAAAAACACTTCTTTTCCCAATATGTCTTTTGCATTTTGCAATATAATTATATATAGTCTTTCGTTGTTTCCAGTGTTTCATCTACTCATGTAATGAACAAATACGGTTTTTTATTTACTAATATTAATGTCAGTCGCTGCATTGAATTTATAGTTCGAGTTCAGGTATACCTTTCAAGAATTACAGTTTAGTTGATACAAAGGAGTTTTTGAGTTGTATTTTAATAATAGTATATAATAGTATACTCTGCCAATGAAACGTACCTTCAGATTTTCGCGCTTTTTTCCGACTTGTTGACTGTTGATTGTTGACATGTTGACACTGACAGTTTGATACTGAAAATTTCGACATTAGCCGCTTTTATTTTGAAATTTTGAACTCTTTTATTCACTTATTTTATTTCCACATTTATTTAAAAAAAAACATGGTTAAAGCTCAGCAGAGAGTGAACTTACCATGGTAAGTGTCGCCGATCTTGATAAAAATATAGTATATTTAGTTTTTTCTCTTTTTTCAGGGTTGAGAAATACAGACCTAGTACTTTGGACGATCTTGTATCACATGAAGATATTATAAAAACAGGTAAATATCATTGATATATTGCAATAGTTCATTTATCTTTCAATCTCATTTCATTTGTAGTGAGTAAATTCATAAAAGAGGACCAAGTACCTCACTTGCTTTTCTATGGTCCTCCTGGCACAGGGAAAACAAGCACAATCTTAGCATGTGCCAGGCAACTTTACACACCAGCTCAGTTTCCATCAATGGTGGGTATGCTACAATTACATATTAATAGATCATATTTGTTCATACCTGAATATTTACTGTCTGTTTCACTAACTTTCTTCATCTTTTGAAGACACCAACTTGAATGGTGAAAGCTCATTGAGAAGAGTATTGCATTTCTGGTGATTAGGAAAAGTGCTTGTTTTGGTAGCTGTAACACTAAATAATTCCCCTATCAATTAATAAATGTTAAAAAAAATAACTTTCCTTCCCAAGTGAAATATAGTAAAATGCTTGTTCATCCAATCTTCAGGGTATCTTGAAAAGGCTTAGAAACGTTTCTACATTTCTACGACAACTTATATGGCTAGAAAAGGGGCTCATTCTCACAAAGTTGAAGCCATATGTCGATGATTTGATTACTTGCATTGCCTTTTTTTAATATTGCATTAAAATCAGGCAGAAATTATAAAATACATCACAACTATAAAACTTGTTAGAACATCAGAAAAGAAAAATTAAATGCTTAACTTTCTTATAATTCTTTCAAAATTGGAGGAACACGGTACATGATGGTTTTTCGTACAATGTCTCCATCCATGATAATAAGTATTCTATTTTTCCATATAAATTCTATTAAGGCTTGTTTCGCTACACGGTAGCTTCATCAGTTGGATTGGTATATACAATGTTTCACTACAAATGAGATAGTTTAAAATACAATGCTTTTCTCCAAAATTTCAACTATTTCAATCTCTATGCTACTAGTACCAGCAAAGAGATTGAATGATCACATGTTTTGATAGCTATTTTTGAGCGACTAAAAATACAATTTTGATTGGATTGATTGTTCAACATTTTTGATGCTTCTGCTGCAAGTTGTTATATAAATTATAAGATTCTAGTCAAAACACAGTCTAAGTGAAAATAGTTTTCATGAATAAATTTAAATTTCCATTAAAACTTAATTTAATAACCTATAATTTTTTCAAGGTTCTAGAATTGAATGCTTCTGATGATAGAGGTATTGGAATTGTAAGAGGACAAATTTTGACTTTTGCAAGTACAAGAACAATATTCAAGTCAGGATTTAAGCTGATTATTCTTGATGAAGCTGATGCCATGACAATGGATGCCCAAAATGCTCTTCGAAGGAGTAAGAACTTATTATTTTCAGATTAGCAGTACTTTTAATATATATTTGGAACATGCTCTTTTGAATAGATGTAGAATGAGCTTTTGGTAGCACTTTATAATCTTGATCATATAGTACAGAAGAAAAAGATTCATACCCTATAATCTTTAACAAGGTCTCTGAGTGTTGAAAGTAGTAAAATTGAGTTTATTATAATTGTGGTAAAATGTCTCTGATACCAAAGGGTTGGATTGGAAGAAGAGGAACTAAGAAGGCTTTCGATACCATACGCTTTTAGATCAATTGACGAATATTTCGGAATTATTCAATGTAGAGTTGAATGTATTTGAAGTAAATTTTCCTCAATGGAGATTATATTTTTTTCCAACTAGAATCAATAGTTTTGAAGACATGAATGAAGTTTATTTCTTTCATCATAACTATACACTAACTACTAGGCTAACCAAATACCAGATCTTCTATTACATTGGATCTGTATTAGAATCAGTCGTTTGTGAGACTATCTCCGTCCTCGAAGTTAACGCCTACACCACTGAAGATGTCTGCCGCATAAGTAGACAAAACTTTTGGTACTACAAGTTCCTCCAGAACTTGTATTGTATTCAAATTGTCAGCAGTTACATTGAAATATCCCTCTTAGGCATTAAGACCTTTGAAAGTGAGTGATTTTTTTATAGATTCTTATCACAATGAACTTTCTTACCTGAAGGGGTTTTGCTTTTTTTTGTAGACAAGAGTCGTGGCCTGAAGTTATACTTTCTAAAATATTTCCCCTCTCTCATACTGCTTTTCTTTCGTGTCATAAATTGCATTTGATAGATTGTCTTTACCTGGTTCTATTATATTCGGGCACTTATTAGAAACAAGAACAATTATTATGATAATAAGTCAGTATTACCTACTTGAGTATCTCTAAGGGCTTGAAGCACATGCCATTGACTTTCATTATATTTTATACTGTTTTTTGGTTTATAGCCTTCCACAATCTGAAAAAATAAAAGCTGAATCAATAGAGAATCTGCTGAAATGTAGTAAAGTGTAAACTGAAAAGTTCACCCCCAAAAGTTACTGTCTGATATAAACTACTGAGAAGTCCAGTTAGTCAGTAACTCTTCAGTTTGCTCTTTACTACACTCCAGCAGATTCTCTATTGATTTAGCTTTTATTTTTTCAAATTGAGGTTATAAATAAAAAAGACAGTATAAAATATCGAGTCCTCCACAAAAAATGTCTTTCAAAGAATACTTTCATTATAGTTTTTTGACGAGAAAATTATTATTTCTGTTTGCCAGAAATTCACCCTTCATCTACTTACATACCCTGTATCTACATTGTACAATATTTAGTTCTTAGGAGGTGAGTTGTTTATTTACTTCGTAACATTTTAAGTAGTGCATTTGGAGTCTTTTATCATTAAATCACAATGAGAGAGGATGTGTACCCAGTTCCTAGCCAAATATTTTTTTCTCTCTATTGATGCTTTAACAGTACAAACTGTGTAACTGTGTGGTGAAGTATTTGGTTAGGTTATGGTGACAAATATTTTCACTTTTGTCGACAACGTATGATACGTTTCTCAATAAATGTTTCTATAGAGATCTGTAGAGATTTGAAAAACTTGTGCAGTTGGAACCAAATGACAAAAACTTGTATATACTCGTAAATAAATATGTTCACTTGACATTTTACTTCTGGTTAGTCCAAATGCCTGAGTAAATTTACATAGTTATGGAAGGCAGCAGGTAGAAGCCCGGCTGCTGCTAGTATAATTAACTGGAAATGTTTTTGACAATGAAATTTATAAATAATATTGAGAATATTTAGTATAAAATCAAAAGCAGTTATTTATTTAACCAAACAAAAAAATGTCATGAAGGCCTACATACCTCATCTGTCCCAGCTCAAGAAAGCATTGGAAACGCCAGAGAATGTTCTTGTTATCAAAATTTGGCAGGTTTTGAAAGATATTTTGTTTTTTTCCAGAAATTTTAAGAGTTTGCCGATTAGTGGGATTTTTTTAACGGCTGAATCAAGTAACTTAGACTGCTGTCATTTGTTTCCTCTTTTAATTGAATGGTTCCAGCATCATTTCTAAAAACTTCTTCCAATTTTGATGCTCTGGTGGTGGAGACTTATTTACCACACTTAGTATTTTCGGTATTTTTTTTTGCAAAAAACAATCCACTTTCTACTTCTTCACTGATATTTAAAGAGAAGGGAATCTCCAAAGATATGTGGATTATGCACATGAAAATATCTATCTGAAACAAGTACGTTTCATTGAACATTGAAATCACTTTTTCTGTGAAGGATATTTTTTTCCAGTCTTTAACAGTTCTCCACTCTTTATATATCATGAAAGAAATAGAAAACCAAACAGGTTTTTTCCAAAAACTGATCACAATTGAAACACCTCCTTTTCAATAAAGTTGTATTGTTCAATTTTACACTACTAGTAAGAGGAAATAACGAAACGATGTTGAGTTGTGAATTTACCTATTTCATTTTTCATTTCAATCAGGAGTGTTGATTTACTTTTCCAATATTATAAATAATAGACCTATTTGTCGAGGATAAATTTCTAAGCCATCAAACTCAGATCAAGCTACGATATGCTGAACCAGCCTTCCTAACTATACATCATAATTGCTAACTGGTCTAAGAAAATAATAATGGTTGGACCTCTTAGGTCATTACTGAAAATTCCCCAGTAGGTATGTGAAACTACTGGAAGAAGCAAATCTAAATGAGTGCGATAAAACTCAACAAGGATAGGCAGGGTGGGCAACCAGCAGGTTTTATCTATTGCTGGTTGCTCGGTTGGTGTTACTCAAAAATAACACGGTAATGGACATTTTTCTGAAAACATTTTCAGATCAAGTGATATTTATAAAGATTATATTCTAAAATATTCTCAGCTGAATATAATGGTATAACAATCAAGTTAAATCAGTTTTATCACTGATAATTTTATTGCTGGTAATATATTTTATCGCAGATTAGAAGAAGCGTTTTATCGCTGTAAAACTATATTTTGGCGGTCTACCTTTAATTTATTTTTGCATAATTTCATCGTTCTGAAAGAAATATTCTCAATTTTCGTTTACCTATTAATACGGTTTGGTGAGTTTCAGTTGATATATTTTTTGAGTCAAAATAAAGTATGTTATAGTGAAAAGAGTTCTTTGGAAGAATACATAACCTGTGAGGTAAGTAGAAAAAATGCAGTATTATCATATTTTTTTATACAAGTTCAAGTACTTTATCTAAGAGACCCATATGTATTTTTTCTGTCTTGAAAATATAACTGTTGGATTTCTGTTTAAAATCTGTTTTTCTGTTAATCAGCTGTCGCTTCCATACGAACGACAACTCTCAGAAGTTGAGAAACTTGTGCAAGCTGAGGACTAACGAGGTCTTACCTTTTAACGTGTGATTCCTAACACGGTT
>WOGO01003734.1:0-13977 GCA_015342085.1 Leptinotarsa defecta | reverse complement strand
ATAATTTTATACAAACAAATACATAAGGAGATATAAAATTTGAAATACTAAAAATGCAGTATACCATACTTTGTCTATATAAAAAATAACAAAATGAAATAAATAAGAGAGTGCTCCGATTTTGAATGGGTCACACTGAATGTAGAGTACTCTAAACATTGAAACAAAAAACGATTTTTTGTAAATCCTGAACCAAATGAATAGTTTTTACAACCATAAAATAATCAACTCTCTAAGTTGGTTGTGAAAATTTATGTTAGAAAAACGCAGAATTGAATTTTCAACTTCAAATTAAATACAAATTCAATTCTAGATAATTTCGAGAAATGAGCTTCCATACTAACTCAAAAACTGGTAGCTAATACACTTTTATTAACTGAAACCTGTTTTTAGAAGCACTGAGTTGAAAAATTAGTTGAGAGATTATGAAAATATATCATATCCCAAGCAAACTGAAATAAGTTATAAATACATTCCCAATGAATTAATAAATACTAAAACTGAAAATTTGGGAAGATGTATATGTAGGGTTCCTTGTTCAGAACGGAATAACTTAACTTGCACAGAGCAGCATCGATATAAAAAAAAAACTACAATTATTTTCAACTACGTAAGGAGAGATTTTATTGTCTTTATTTCGATTCAAAGTTGAAAATTAAACTCTGCTTGCGCAAACGTATACACAATTTTTATTCATTGTTGTCATTTATGCCAGAAGGTTAATCATTTAATAGTTGAGAAAATGTGATGGACACATGAAATATTTCACAAGAAGTAATTTTTGAAAAACCCGTAGTATGCTCTGCTGACGCACTTGTTTGTAATCTTGGACAACTTGTGAAATATTGGAGTGAATTCCTCGATTTTGTAATTTGATGATAAATATTAAGATCTTTATCACACCCTAGATGACAATAAATTGAACGTAGCCGTTACTACGTGGTAGGAAATCATCATGAAAAATGAGGATTAAAATGTTTATTTGTCACTTGTATTTGTAACGAACATTACTGCAGTTTCGTCCTACAAGGAAATTTTTAAATGAATACAATAAACTTGTAGGACGAAACTGCAGTAACGTTAGTTACAAATACAAGTGGTATAAAAGCATAGGTTGTTTCAATTCTCCTTTTCATATGTCAATAGCTACTTTGTTTTCGAAATTAGTGACCAGGTGGCAATCTTCCCCAAAGAAAGCTGATGATTCATTACTTAATAATTTTTTCCAAATAAATTGACAAGAAATCTGTCGTAACAACATGTTTTTTCAAATGTTTCTCAAATTTTCCAGTTTGTATTCATGAATTAATTATAACCAAAAAATATAACATAACGAACAACTGGGAAAAATTGACAACACTTTTTGCAAAACGTTGTTCAGTTAATGAAATTGTTTACCCCAGAAAAATTTCACTATCTGGATTTTTATAGTTTTTACACAATCATTCTTGAAAATATGATTAAATCGGTTTTTCTTTCGTGTGATATACATATCACACGAAACATATTTTTGGAAGAATATGATTTCGACGGTGATCCTTAAATACCGCGTATTTTAAAAATAGCTTTATCGAATGTGGAGACTTCAACGAACTTTTATTTGGACAACAAACCTATTTTTTTGTCGAAAGTAACATTTTCCAGAAAATATTTCAAAATATATTCTCAAATTCTCGACATTTACGGTTGACAATCCATACAATTCATTGGAAAAATCGTTACTGAAACATTTTCACTGAAAAAATTAAGGGACTGAAAGGGATATAACCGAGGGTACATAATTTTTTGAAATACTTTTCAACAGCAGTGAAAAGGCATATTCTGTATAGTGCCTATGTTTTCATTATGTAGGTATATCAAAACAATTTGCAACAATTTATTTTTAATAAACTAAGAGATTAACTTTATTTTGAACAATTCTAGAGGGCAACCTATAATCTGATATAATGAAATCGCACTGAAATTATAGGTCAAGTAATACTTGACTTGAATACTTGAATGTAGACTGTCGAAGATATATATGCTGAATGATGTTTTAATTTTTCTTAAATATTTACCCTAATATGAGTTTACATATTTTAAAAACTTTCAAGAACAGTTTTTGCTTTATTTAAAATTGAATTCGAAAAACATTAGGTTACATGAGGTTTATCAATTTTTTGTACAACCTTAGTCTTGAATTTTAATAATTTTGGAAAATATGGTATCGAATTATACTTTATTTTATTGTGAGCATTGGTTTCAGTTATTCGAAAATATAATCCAAAATAAGAAAAATTGACGATGAGATTTTTTTTATTTTGTATTTCTTTCCTCAAGTTATTTATTCAAAATGTAAACTGAAAAAACTAAATTACTATTTTCCTTTCTTGTGTGGATGATCAACGCAGAGCTGAAAAACTAAACGCCAATCATCTCTATTTCACTGATTTTATTCATTCCATTTACGCCTATACCACTTTTGACTTTCGTAAATCAATTAATGACTATAATGAAACGATGTTTCATATTTTTTACATCCTTTCAAATTTCAAGGATTTGAACATGAATTTTGAACATCCAATGAGTTACTTGTTTTGATATCCAGCGGTATATGATCGTTAATTTAATATGTATTTTGAGTTATTTATATATTTTACAGTCAGTTTGTGGATCAAAAACTCCTGGAATCCTTGTTTTCTGAGTAGTACTTTCATAATAGTAATAAATTCTTTCCGTAAATTCATTCAAAAGAAAATGCATTCATTAGATAAACTTATTTGAATAAAACGCGATCCCCTCAACTTCTTCCCTATCAGTTATTGTCCTAGCTTGATTTCAATTTTCAATTAGATACCTACGCCTTTTGTAACGTTTCAATTCGTGAACTTGTAGATATGATTTTTAACACAACTAAAATTTTCAATTTGCAAATCCAACACTAAGCTTGCTAGATAAACCTCATGGAAATTATGACTTTGAAATGAAAAAACATAAAAATGAACACAAATCAAATGAAAATTGGCCTGAAAATTATTCAATGATTCATCCGCTTTTCACTGGACTCGTTTTAGGAAAATGGCCATTAGATATTTCGAGGATAGTAAAATGTTTCTATGCTGTTAAATAACACTGTATAGTACGTTCTAATTTCTGTCAGATATATAAAGAATAAACATTGTAAATGCTAGAATGAATCAAGAATTATTGATTCACTCAACAACATTTTTCGAAATTACAAGACAAAAATTTGAAAAAATAATTTTTTATATTCATTATTTTCTTTCAGTTTCTGAAACTAATTCAGAGGATAAATTAAAATAATCACACTTGAATTATTTCGATATTGTTCCTTATACCTGATAAAATAAATAAGACAAATGATAAATACATTTTTAACAAAAAGAGCTATATTTGATGTAACCTCGTAGAATACAATCCGAAAAATTGTGATACAGCCTTTGAGGAAGTGTCGAGCATATGAATTTTGCACATTTTCACAATGATTTTAGGATGACCTGTCCATGTCAAAAATAATGGTTTATCAACTTCAGTTATGTCGTGAGGAATATCTACAAGTTATTGTATTTACGTTTACAACCTTCCGTCTTTTTCGAAACTCTCTTATCAATTTGTTGGTTGTGTTTCGACGTTTCTTCAGTAAGCATGGAAGCAGGTTCAACAGTGTCTTTCTTTTTTACTGTTGGACGCTTCCAGGAAATAAAATTACCATTGACCAATGCAAATTATATCTTAGTATATTATATATTTTATATAATATCTGATATGAATGCTCGACATTTTCATCATCAGATATGTCTTCATTTTGTTCCGTATCGTTTTGTAAGGCTCTTTACACAAATTCTACCTTAATAACTGATGAGTCTTCATTTACTTGTACAAGATGCTGAAGACGTCTTTGGTCTTTTTATGAATCCATATAACATTTATTGAAATATATATATTTCACTTTCTGTTGACAAATTCAAAATATTGCCTTTATATTCTATGGAAATCGGATCAGTAATGAAAAAATTATAAATCAAAAAACAAAACACTAGTACTCGTGCAGGTCTGCCAGACCTAAATGCTCAATAACCCAAAAGGTGAACATCTATTTTTGGCGAAACTTACTAAAGTCAGAACAGAACTGAAATTTGGAAGTTTATGGAATCCTGGCTCAATAGAGTATCATATCACTGAAACTAACATTGAAGGTTAAGTAATTGATAATACTGATTCAAACAGAAGAAATTGGCTTTGTTAATTTACCTGAATAATGTCATATTACTCTTATCTCAGCTCAGAACAGATAAAATAATATTTATTGTTATTGATGCCTCAATTTCATGAAAATTAGTAAGAAAACTGAAACTACACTAATTTATGAATATGGTACCATACTTTTGGAAAAAATCTCCAGAATGCAAATTGAAATCAATTTTATCACATACCTCTTTGTTAACTACGATGTATATTTGAACATTCGATTTGGACTCTCAATTTATTAACATAATATCACTGATTGTAGGAAAGTTTTTCTTGATAGAATACTCTCAATCATTAGGGTTCCATAAAACAGTATTTCCGATAGATGGGTTACAGATTCTGAATATTTTCAATGCTTCGTTGAATTTGTTGAAAAAATTTTTTTGTTGAACCTTTTATTAATTAATAAAACACTAGTTATCCAGTATATTTCCACACTTCATTATAAGAACGGTAACAAAACAACAACAACGAATGGCATTAAGTGTCCGGATAATTAAACGATAACATCATAAAGTAGTTGCAACTAATCAGATAACAATGGCAATATGCGCTTTATACAATCTTTATAATTTCGCTGACCTATGTTAAATTTCACGTCATCATAATTTGCAAAATATAGCATTTTAAAATTACTGACTGCATTTTCGATAACAGCGGTGAGAACGTTTGAAATTAGGAAAAGTTCCTGTGATAATGAAATTCCCTATCGATTCGCCTATTTTTAGCTGTCGAACAGTTTCACTAGTATGAAAATCGCAATGCATAAGATCAGTTGCACTTGTTCGGTGCAGTTTCAGTGAAAACCGGAGGTTTTTCTCATTAAAGACCAGTTGGCAGCAAGTGATTTGAATATTTTTCAGTGCCCGACGCGATCAAAAGTGAAAATTCAAGATGGCGGATGGCCGAGTTTCTAGAGAAAAGCGCAGATCCATCACGCCTTGGTAACAGACTATTTTACGTTTCTTTCCCAAAACTAAGGTAACTTTCAACTAAATATTTCCTTTTGTACATGCAAAAATCCCCCTGGCTTATGTATATTTTGTAATTTTCCAATGTCAGTTTCCTGAACTTTGACCTTAAAAGCAAGAGTTTTGATGATATTTTTCCTCCTATATTGTTGACAGTGTGCACTTAGATAGCAATAATAATGTGTAAAACTGCATAACCTTCAATTTGGTTGCAACATTTTTGCATGACAATACGCATTTGAAGCGGCTTCTAGAAAAGTGAATTCAAGTTCAAGGCAAGGGCAACTGTCTAACAACGTATTTATTATTAGATAAATGTTTATTTATGTCGGGATTGAAGAAGTACTGGGATTTTTCCATTGAAATTTTAGATGTTAGGTTAGGTTCAGAATTACAATATGAAACTTGGTTAGAGTCGATAGGCCATTATTATTAAGTAGATTGTTATTAGCGAACTATTGTTTATTGCCGATTTACAAACTATCATTGATTCATATAACCTACAAATAGTATTCAGTAGATTATGTTGATTTCCATAGAAAATTAAAAATATGTAGTGATCTGTTTGATTGATTTTCTCTCCAAACGAGCATGTCATCTACCTACGATACTTTTTTCTATTTGTTATACCTTCAAATTTAATATTTGCTTCTATTTCAGATCACATAAAACAGTTTTATGCCATGCTGTATGCTGTAATACCTCATGAAAATTTCCTTTTTTTTAACTATGAAAATACCTAGTACTATCTATCCTTCGTTTTCACAACTCATAATGAACAAAATATATTTATTTTTTCAAAAGTTATGTATTCGCATGAATATTTTTAATAAGTTCTGTTTCCAGGTCAAGATCTAAAATAATATTTTTTTTGAATAATAAAGTCCAGCCTATAATTTTCTATATTTCAAAACTATCTGAAATCTGAGCTATTAGAAAGATAATGATTGCATTTCATTGAAAATTTTAAAATATCTTCTTTCAGCAACTACATTGAAATTAGAGAATATTTAAATATGAGATGAATTAATATTTGAGTTTTGTTAACCTTTTTTGTTTTACCTTCCACAATTTAGAAGACACAGAAAAGCAATAAACCCTATGGTTTCTCTTCAAGAGGTAAAGAGCCACAAAAAATGCAAGACTGCAACACGTTTCCAAATATGTATTTGTCGATAAGACTCACACCATGTATTTACCATATCATCGTTATTGTTACGGTAATATTAAGGGAATACATAAATCAGTTTTGTGGTAAATGTTTGCTGACGTACTTTCATGATATCGAAATAATATCAATCGTATAAACGTTCAACACTTCCTAATCTGATCGAAGGTTACTGAAAGTTGACATGAATGGAATTTTCTAAAATTCAATGATATAGGTAACTGCAGGTGAATAACAATCTCATAAAAACAGTAACATTGAATTATGAGATTGTATTGAGAATGAGTATAACTTTTATGCCTGTAGAATAACAGTTCGAGAAGTATGAGACGAAAATGAGAACATGAGGTCCTTCGAATTTTATTATTTCAATAAAAAATTAATAAAACTATTTTCTGTCTTCTCGATACAGGCTGATTACTTATGAATCTTGGATTACCGATAGAGTTAAAATAAATTTGTATCATAATTTCAAATAACAAATGTAAAACAAAATATATTACTCTCAAATTTTATATAAAAAGTAAATATAAATTAAGTGTCACATGAACGTACTGTTACCATAGATATATCTATTTTTGGTTGCCATAGCTGAAGACTATTTTAGAAAAAAATCCTCTATCCCACACCTCTTTCTAAAAAAAAAATTTTCACAACTAATAATGTCTATTGAGAAATAGTCCTATGATGTTGCATATTGTCGTATTGAAGTACCTAATTGAAACTGAAATAAAAATTTTCGAACATTTCAAAAAGTCGCTTTATTATTATTCATTTTTATATCTTCCAGCTTCTATGATGTTCGAGATAAATTACCAATGTTTCGATAATAGATAATAGCAATTCCTTTCTTCACTTCTACTTATAGTAAATTGAATACATTCCACAATTGGTTAGTCATTTGCCAAAACCGTACTATACAAATGAAATGTAAAAACTTCATTTCAGAATGAAGATACACATTTTGAATAAGACTGAAATTATTGAGTTCATCATGATGATGAAACGAATGTAGTTTGTTGATTTTTGTTTATAATGATGTTTGTTTATAACAAGAAAAACATTTTGAATAGATTCTCAAAAGTGAAAAAAATTGTAGTTTTTTCAGAATGTTTGGATTATTCTATATACAGTATTATCCCCAAATTATGCACCATATGGGAAAATTATTCATTAAGGGTTTTTCGACAAAATGCTATTTTTGATAAATGTTTGTACATCCTCTAAAGCTAAACATGCACCAACAAAATGCAGTAAAACACACGTAATATACGAGGAGCTTTCAAATATTTGATTTTGAGAAATGTTATTTAGAATAGTTGTTCAGCATTAAAAAATACATGTAGATTTGAAGTCATGGCCATCCAAGCGAAGTTTTATTTTTTACGCATTTTTTTATGGGGACTGCGAAAAAAAAAGTGCTAAAACGATAAATAGACAGCATCTTGTATACGACGGTTCATTTTCGAAGCCTGCAATATTACGCATTACACAACTATGATGTTAACCACGGTCAATTTTATTAACAATACCTTGATATTCAATAATATCAAATCACAAAATATCAAAATAAAATAGATATTTCGAAAAAAAAAATCATTGATTTTCTGGAGATTTTCTTGTCCAAAATAATTCTACAAAATAATCTCCAGTTTGTTCCAAAATACCCAATATATTTTATTTTGTGATTTGATATTATTGAATATTGAGTTTATACAATACTGTATAATTCGGAGTAATTTTCGGTGTTAACAAAAAATAAAAATAACTTTACTCAAAAAACTTTGAAAATTATTTTACCCTTCAAAAAAATCGACCGTGGTTAACACCATAGTTGTGCAATTTGTAGTATTGAAGGCTTTCTAAATAAACCGTCGTATATAGGATGCTGTCTATTTATCGTTTTAGCACATTTTTTTTCGTAATTCCCATTTAAAGAAAATGGCAAAAATAAAACTTCACTTAGATGGACATGACTTCAAATCTAGATGTAGTTTTCAATGCTGAACAACTTTTCCAAATTACATTTTCCAAGTTTTTTCAAAATAAGAGTACTTTACTCTTGTCTCAAAATCAAATATTTGAAGGCTCCTCGTATATTACGTATGATTTACTGTAATTTGTTGGTGTATGTTTAGTTTTAGGCCTTAATAGATGCACAAACTTTTATCAAGAATAACTTTTTGTCGAAAAACCCTTAATAAATAAGTTTTCCATATATAGCATACTTTGGGGAAGACACTATATAATCTTTCATTTTTCTGAAAGGGAAGAACAAAAATTTATAACAAATTCGGCTTCTTTTTTCAATTTCTAAAATCAATATTCATTTTTCACAAATAAGTTAGTGTACTGTTTTAGTAATGAATTACAAAAACTATTTTTTTTTTTGAGATAATTTGTATCAGTTAAACAACTTTTGAGGAAGTTTCGTGACCTCTTATCACATCGTGTAACAAAGAATTTGTAATTATTTTATTTCTCATAAAATACAGTATCAATAGAATTCGTTTGATATGTTGATAATTCCAGGAATAAACCCCTTCTTGAGTTTGCCAGGAGAAAACGAATTTTCTTTCTGCTGGTCATTATCATAGTTTTAATAATAGTTCCTAACATTGAAACATTCAACGAGCAGTCAGGGTCTCTCATTCGTTGCCAAATGATGGCAAGGTTGCATTTGACAGAGTGAGATATAGGAAGCTGATTCGCTGAATGGAGATGAAAACTATTTTTACGTCACTTTCGTATGCACTTCAACCTTGCACTAATATTAGTTGCAGAAACTAACGTGCATCTAAGGTGGTGGGCGACAGAGACTCGCAGTTGAAAAAATCAAACATGGTGCCCGTGCAGAGAGAAATTGATTGGCGTCCCGAAAAAATCTGCGGATTGAACAAATTATTGTAATATAGTACTGATTATATAAGTTGTGCCGGGATGATTTATTGGTCAGATAAAAACACATCAACACTCGTGTTGCAGTAAATATTGTAGACGTCAAGGTTGATATAATAGGCAAACCACACATTTGTGATACTGAAAACTATGCATTTCGATTATTTGTATATAATTTTTGTTACAGGATTTACATGCCTTGAGCTGCAACCACCGCAACAAAACAAAATGAGAGAGGTAAGGGAAACCATTTTTATGTTAGGTGGAAAATATCTGAAAATATTCAACCCTGATTAAATGTATTGGATTTGTCATAGAAATTAAATTACTCAAAAATGATTCCAGCTGAATTCAGCAGAAATTAATTTTTACTAAGTCGTACGTGCGGATATATATAACTTTTTCATTGATTCTTTTGATAATTAGGTGAGAAATGGCTATATTTATGATAAAATTGTCCCAACCCGGTGAAAATTCATGATAAATATTTTAAATAATATTGTAATATTCACGCCTGAAGGAGCTGCTGTAGAGTGTCACACGCATTATGGTTTTTTAAAACTATTGTGTCAAAATTTCATAATAAAGTATTCGTTTGGGTGTATTTAGTTTAATGAAAGAGACTTTTGTCTCTTCATTTCATTGAAGTGATCATGAATTACCACAAAATAAACACATATAAAAGTATTTCAGTAGATTTTGGGAAGATTGGGAAGATTCAAGTATACTTGAAATTTTTATTTCTCAAGCTTTGAATAGATAAGTGATTGGGACATCTGGTAAACAAATTGTGATGTTTCACTTCCATAATGGTGGAGGGTTATTGAATAAGAAGAATTATAAAATGTTTACTTATAAATTGCAACATGAGAGATGATGAAAGTGAAATACCAGCATTATTATCACGGAAGTGTATATTATTCTATTCTCTGTAATTTCATATATAATATGGAAATTGTCTAAATATATTTTTATTTTTTCAAAGAAGTTTTTTTAAAGAAGTGGTTGTGAGGTTCTGAGGACTCCAGAAGAAATTGGATGAATTGCTAACAAAATTCCTAAATTACTTATCTGATATTTCATATCGTTAATAAGCATTGTAACGATCGATTGAATTTGATAGAGAGAAAGAGTTGATAGAAAATGACTATTCTTATGAGTTTTATTCAAAATGATTTTTATTTGACCTAATTGTTTAAGAAAGGAAAGAAATAATTTTTATTTCGACATATCATTTAAATATTTCTTCAGTGTCTGGGATTTTCTGTTTTTTTAGAAAAATTCGTAACTGATCATCAACGGTTGGTTGAATGGTGATATAATTTTTTTTATCAATTACCTGAAAATGCTCAAAAAATTATAAGGCAAGTTCAGAAAATAAAATTTATTCAATTTTTATGAGAACCATCAATATAAAATTAATACTTCTTAGATATAAACAAAAGTAATAGTAGGTAGGTACATATGAAATGTAAATATATGTTGAACATTGGAGGTAAAATATGTTCTGAAATAAATGATATTTAACGTTCGAAATAAAACGTAATAAAATTCTTTCATATGTTTTATGTTAGAATTCTGCAGTGATTTCTATTCATCCTTTTTTTATGAAATCGATATATGTGTAGGGATAACAATCAGTACAAAAAGAATGAATATTGTAAATTATTTAGGTAAACTTACAAACGTATTTTTCCAAAGAATTACATAATGAAATTGTTCCTTCTTCTCAACATGAGAAATTATTCAGAAAATATTTTCAATATCTTCAGATGAGTTGAGAAAATAATCCCGCCTTGTAAGAACTAGTAATAATTTAAACGTGAGTAAAAATCTAAATTTCTTATTAGTAAAGGTTAGGGGTGGAATGTGTTGAACTCTTGACATTTTGCCTTAATTGTTAGGAACATAGTTTGCATTTTCCATCTGCCTGGTGCATTGCATTGATGTAGAAAATGCGCAAAAGATTGTATGATGATCGTAACGAGTTTTAGGTCAGAGAAAAGGTCAAAGGTTGGTATTGAAAGTACCCAAAGGAGCGTAAAAAATTATGATATATTTAAGAATGATTTAGACTAAAATCTTTTTTATATCTGAAAGAATTTATGTCGTTAGATATAATATTAACCAATTCTAGAGTTTTGTAATATCCCGTATTGAACTCAGAAGCTATAATAAATGAAGAAAAATACAACTACGTTTATTTTAAAAAATGAGGAGTGAACATACTTTTTGCCATTTATTCAATGAAATAATGAATTTTCAATATTTCAATGTTAATAAGAAAACAAACCGCAAACAATTTTCTTATAAATTGATCCACGTACACAAATGATTATTTATATTTTCATGACGATTTTCTTCAAAAATTTTCTCAAGCAAGTCACTCTCGGAAATTGTAGTGAAATTATTATATTTTTGATTTATTATTACTGTTCCTGGGTACATTAACACTTCAGTTTTTATAAAGTTCGTTAAACCAAAAAAAAAACGTTTGAAGAAATGAAATTCGATAATTCGGTATATTCATTGATTTCTTGAGGGTGCTTCTGAAAACATCAATTTTCAATTGTCATGTCACATATAAACAACTAATAGATAACAATAAATAAATATAATGAAAACCTGTCTGTGTGAGGAATAAAGAACTCGCAATGCAAAATGAAACTACAAAACATTTAACATTTTAAAAATGAAATATATAAACATCTGAATAGTTGCAAATATGACGAATGAGAAATAAAACTTCTTATGTATGTTTGAAGGTGATTGACAATGTTTCGTGGTTCATGTCATCAGTTCGGACTTCCATTGTCTAATATGATATAAATTGATTTGAAATCCCTGAAAGAATCTGTAAAAAAATAAAAAGATTAGCTGGAAAAACAATTTTATTAAGCAAAAAACTCAAATTACAATGAAATAAAATACAAGCAACGATTGTTAATATCCACAATCGTCTTCGGGTGATAACTGGACTTCGAGATCTGACTATTTATAGTCCCCTATAGTCCATGTTCCGCTTCATTGGTTTTTAGCGGGAGCTGAACATTTGGCGGGAGTTAGTCGTACTCCGCTTGATAAGAGGTTTCCATATGTTACGTATATCTACGCTAGCTTGGCTAAATGCGTTGTTGGACAACATATATGCGGCTTCTTTGAATTTTCTCCTAAACCAGTGTTCCTCCTTGTGGATGATTTACTCCTATCTCTATCCTGATCTCCTCCTCCTGATCTATCCAACGAAGAAGTTTTGTCTTTATTGTTTTTGATAAATTCACTTACATTATTATTCGTTCTGTAAGGTGACTTGTGGCTCTTGTCCAAAACTGTATATTGGCCAAACTGGAAGAACATTTTTCCAAAGAATTAAAGAGCATAGAAGCAGTTTTATAATTTGTAAGACCAATTCCATATTTGTAAACCACCTATTAACACAAGGACATGAGTTCAATCAGGAATACGATGTGTTACATTTAGAATAGAAGAGTATGAAACTCAATCTTCTAGAATGTTTAGAAATCAATATATTCAGGAATTCGGGTAATTTACGGAATGATCGATTAGAATTAAATAACTCTCCGTTATTGAATATTTTTTCAAATGTGGAAAATGGAACATAAGGTAATTAAATTCATTACAAACTTAAGTAAAAAATCAGGTACTTGAAATTCAGGTACCTCAAATTGTAGAATAAGGTATATATAGCATTTAATGAGTAGAATTAGTTATTAAGACACGACCGAGGAAGCCATTGTATGGCGAAACACGTGTTGCGTTTTTGTAAAACTATCTAGTGAAAATCACACAATGAATTGTTTTAAGAATACGTTAGTTATGGATTTTCATCAAGTATCGCCCGATTTCATCATATAACGTAGATGTTTTCTCTATTACGTTGAATTCCTTTGAAATAACTATGAAAAGAATATTTAACACACAACAAAAATAATGTATAATTGGGTAGTACGAACGAAACTTATTAATTCATTGCTTATAATTTTTTCTTGTATCTGCTAACACCTACTATCTCTGTAACCACTGCTATTGGTGGATGCTTCTATGGGTATTTGCCTGGTTGTATCCCAAATTTTGAATAAATAAATAAATAAATTCCTCCTACTTTTCTAACAGTCCACGTATACACTAATACTGAAACTCGTTCTGGAATGCATAAGTTCCTGCAAATAAAAAATACAGAATTTTCCGCAGTCATAACCGTAACAAAAATTGATATATCGACAAGACCCAAACTTCAATATTCTTCTCCATACTCTTCGTTCGAGCGAAACGAACGTAAATAGGTATTAGTTCACGAGTCACATACGGATCCTTTTGTTCGAACTGAAATGTCCTTTATTAGTTAACACTCCCAGGTATTTCCCCACCTCGTTTATTTGTTTCTTTTTTATAACATCTAATGGCCCTCGACTGTGTGATCACCGAATTTATTAGAAATAGTCCACAACTTGTTCACGTATTTGTTCGAAAAGGATTTTTTATTTTGCGTAATTCAATGTTAATGTGGGAGTAGTTGTTTCGAAAGAGATTTTTCTTCCACTTATTGTCTAGCGGCAATTGGTTTAAATGTAACACTCCGTAGTTTGCTACATGTTTAGAGTAATAAAAATGAACTGTTTCCAAACATGTTTCGTACTTGTGGTCTAGCAGACAGAATATGAAAGAAATTAT
>WOGO01003733.1:0-13977 GCA_015342085.1 Leptinotarsa defecta | reverse complement strand
GGCGCACGTAGGAATGCACAATCATTATCCTAAATAAACATGGTCATAAATAAGTAAGACCCTTCAGTTTTATTCGTTTCCCTTGACACTTATCAGGCCAGCTTTCTGGGAACGTAGATTCGTTTTTGTACATCATCTGTTTAGATACATATTTTAACAGGTACAAACTATGTTAAAATGGAGGATATAAAAAATATTTCTATATAAAAGAATAAGTCAAATTTATGAAAGAGTAGACATAAAAAATAACAACTTAAGAGCTCCTTAATAAGTAAAGATAAAAAAATGCTATCGTTAAAATATTTCATCCAAAGTATAATAGGGTCTATCAGATGGAAATTGTTTGACTAACTTCCTGAATTGGAAGTCATTTATATTGGCAGATCTTATTTCCATAGGCAAATGATTCTACATTTTTTCACCGTTATAAAATATGGAGTGTAAAATATGGAGTTAAACACACAGATTCCAGCATAAATAATGCAGTTACCATTAGAATATTATGATTTTTGAAGAAGGTTCTACAGGAGTCTCTTGGTTTGAGGTTTCCTATATACCTTATTGCCCTTTTAAATTAGTAGACTTTTGACTCCGAAACCGGTGGTCGTCCCTACCAAATGAAATCAATTTCTGTTTTCATATATAGGAAGTTACTTGCGATGAATCTTCCAAATGGAGGACGTTGCCTGATAATTTCACTTTACTTTCTACGCGACATTAGCTGGATTAGTTGTTGTTTTTTTCGTCAAATCTCCACACGTACCTATAAAATCGTAGGTTCACATGAGAGACAAGGGTGAGGTGTTTTCTCCTGTGCTCAAGCACATCATATGCACCTCTCTGGAAGATATATGTTTTATCATACACAGTGACAGTTCTTCGAATGTTAAATCATGATCAATTAAAACTCCAAAAAAATTTCACCACACTAATGGTTTCAATTTCTGAATTATCAATATAGATGCTCGTCTATCTGCTTTCAAGTTCATGATATCCGATTATTCACTGAAGAACATGAATTTTGATTCACCATTTAGTTTCAAAATGTTATAACTACACCACCGATTCATTTTTTGTAATTCACTATTCATCATATCTATCAAATGTTCCACATCATGTGCACAGTAATAAATGAGTGTGTCATCGGCAAAGAGTTGAATTTCACACTTATCTTCAATTAGGTTGTTTTGGTTGTTTCAAAAGTTTTGTCCCTTTCAACATTTTGTTTTTGTATCTCCATATTTCAATAAATATTTATTCCACTGTGTCATGGTATATACTGAACGATAGAGAATTTGTTCTTTATACATTGATGCACCATCTGATAATTAAGGAATCGAACATTGAAATTACGCATCATCCACCATACTCCCCAGACCTCTCGCTAACCGACTACCAACGTTTCAAGCACTCTGACAACCTTCTCACCGGTAGGTTCTTCGCCAATCAGGACCAGGTAAAAACGCCCTTCATCAACTTCGAGTTCCAAGCACGTAATTTTTATGTTCACGAATTTGATCGACTTTTGTTGAGTTGGCAAAAGTGCACCGATTCAAATGGCACTTATTTCAAATAAACTGAATAAGTATTCAGGCAACCTACACACACACACAGCAATCTTTGTCCGGCTACTGTCTTAAAGGTTCGTTTCAAATCCAGGTAAGCTGCTCCTACATTCATATTTTTATCTGTCCACATTTTCCAATTAAATAAAAAAAAATGGAACTACTTTTCACGAGTATGTCCAGTTCTAAAACCTGATTGACTTTCAGATAGAATATCATAACTTTTTATAAAGCTTATCTTTTGGACAGAAACAACTCTTAAATTTTTTAAAGCCAACATGATATTTATTAGATTTGTCATATCTATTATGTAGGGACGGTGAGAGAGGTGAAAGTGTTGAGTTTAATTTGAAATATTTTATTTTGTTAATATGTCAATACAGTCTTCAAACTTTATTTGATTTATGAGTACTCTGGTTCATTACTTGATGAAAATTAATACTATCCATGATGATAACTATATAATTTTTACAACAAATTTTATTTAAAACTCGTTTGGCTACACGGTCGCTTCATCAGTTACTAGTACATCAAACTATTCTACAATATCTTGTATATAAGAAATATATTTATTAAAGTTATATCAAGTTATATAAAAGGTATTATAGAATGGTTTGATGTACCAGTAACCTACCGTGTAGCAGAACACATTTTAAATAAAATTCATTGTGAAAATTCGATAATTAGTATCTGGGTAATTTGATTTGTAAAATTAATTTTGTTAAGAGAGGAATACGTATAAATACATACGACTGATCATAGTAGTAAGACATGTCAAGATTAATAAATTATAAACTGAAAACAAGTCAAATGTCACAATAAATGTTATAACAGTTAATAGTTTTCAATGTATCAACTATAGTTTCAATGTTGACAACTATAGTTCCAAAAAGCTATGAAATAACTATTTTTGACTAAATTTCAAAGTGAAATGGCTTTCACTTAATATGAATTTTTTCATGAGACTTCAAATGGCAATTTCAACTGAATGATTTTAAGCAAATTTTACACTGAAATATTGTTGTCTACAGTATGAATTTTTTCATGAGTTCTTAAATGAGTTCTTCGAATGAATGACTTTGAGCATATTTCACATTGAAAAGGTTTTTCCCCAGTGTGAATTTTTTCATGGTCTCTCAAATTATCACTTCGACCGAATGATTTTGAGCAAAATTGACACTGAAACGGCTTTTCCCCAGAATGAGTTCTTTCATGTTTAATTAATTCACTATTTCGAATGAATGACATTGAGCACATTTCACATTGAAATGATTTTTCCCCTGTGTGAATTTTTTCATGGTATATCAAAGCACTTTGTTGAATAAATGATTTTGAGCAAGTTTTACACTGAAATGGTTTCTCTCCAGTATGAATTTTTTCATGGTATTTCAAAGAACTGCCTTGAATGAATGATTTTGAGCAAACCTTACACTCGAAAGATTTTTCGCCAGTATGAATTTTCTCGTGCCATTTCAAATCACGACTCTGAAAAAATGATTTAAAGCAGATTTCACACTGAAATGATTTTTTGCCGGTATGAATTTTTTCATGAGATTTCAAATGATTTCTTCCAACAAATGACTTTAAGCATATCTGGCACTGAAATGGTTTTTCCCCTGTATGAGTATTTTCATGGTATTGCAGATAATCACTTCTAATAAACGACTTTGAGCATATTTTACACTGAAAGGATTTTTCCCCAGTATGAATTTTTTCATGGTATTTCAAATGATCACTTCGACTGAACGATTTTGAGCATATTTGACACTGAAACGGTTTTTCACCAGAATGAGTTCTTTCATGTTTAGTTAATTCATTATTTCGAATGAATGACTTTGAGCATATTTTACACTGAAATGCTTTCTCTCCAGTGTGAATTTTTTCATGGTATTTTAAAGCACTTGGTTTAGGGAATAATTTAAGGCATATTTTACACTGAAATGTTTTTCCCACACTGCGAGTTTTGTCACCAGTTTTTAAATTAGAACAGTTTGTAGAATTATATTGCTCATTAACTGTTGTTGGTGCCTTTTCATGTTTTACAATATGATCATCTTCAATGACAAATTCAACAGCAAACTCCATTCTATTTGGACCCGATGGAATATTTTCATTGAAAATATATTCCTTCTTCTCAAAGATAGTGTCTTCTTTTGTTTCAACGACAGCGTTTCCAAGATCTGTGAAAAAATTAAATATAAATAGTGTAAATTTATATTCAAGGAAGATCACAAAACATATACGAGGCTTACCCATATCCGTTTCTGATCTAGAAGAGGGGGGGAGTTTTCGTTGGGAAGCATATTGGTGCAAAATTAGTGACAGGCTCGTATTACATTATTTTTCTGTTAGCTTGCGAACCAACTTCATACAATTCTCACATTAATAAGTACTCACATTGATAAGTACATTAATAAGTATATCATATATTACAGTTATAGTTACTTATCGTATTATCAATAATACTTTTAGTGATGAACAATTTGTGATTCTGTACCTTCTTGTCTAGTACGTCTTTCGAGTGATATTTATTTTTTCACTTTTCAAACACATCCAGTATGTGTGTTCATGTAGACTGTCACGTGTGACATCTGGACATTCCATTCTTTTGACTTGTGTCAAAAGAAATTAGAATTATCACAGTTTGAGGCAAAATTTTAATAGTGAATACAGGTTTTGAAAATGGAAAAGGATTGTTTTCTGAAACAACAACCACTTGAGAAAGCTAAGTATCAATATTTAATTTTTTCAATTTGTGAATACGTTCAGTTACTGACTAACTAACTGACCAGTAGTTTATATTATGCAGTAACTTTTCGGGGTGAACTTTTCAGTTTGCCCTTTATTAAACTTCAGCATATTTTCTATACTTAGCTTTTATTTTTTCAAGTTGTTAAGTTTTGTAAAGCTTTTATGGCAAGAATCTTACAGAACACTACATTGGGCTCTAAATTACTTTTATTCTTAATAATAGCAATTTTGTAACTCACCTGTGATAAAACCAACAGAAGGTTTCACATCCTCAGTCATAGTTTCATGTAGTATGGCACGAGAATCATTATGGTTTTGCCAGCTATTATTGAACCCATTGTCATGACTAAATAATTCTCCTTCACATGCTTTCATTATAGCATTCTCGCAGTTTTCAGATTTGATATCAAAGTAAGGAATAAAAAAGTTATCTTCATTTTTTATTTGTTCTGGATCAAATTTATCTGTAGGCATTTTCACTTGTAATTCATCTTTTTTGTCCAAATTGTTGGTAGGCATGTTAGTATCAGATGCATCGCAATTTCTTCCACATTCACTGAACATTTCAGCTTCACTCGGTTCAGATTTCACGTCATGTTTTTGAAAAGGAACTTCATCACCAACAGATTGGACCGTCCCCTCAATTTGCCTTCCACATTCAAAAGATGCCATATCCTGGAAACTGTTTGGTGAAAGCAGATGTATTTTCAAAATTTATTTTTGTGTAGATAACTACTTATGGTATAGTTTCGATACCAATCCAATAACAGATGAACAGCAATAATCTCGTTCTGATCTGATCAATAATAGGATATATATAATAAGAATAATAAACAATGATAATCCTATTATGACATCACTACATAAACCATAAACATCTTGGCCTTTAGACCAGTGTTGCCACAATATATTTTTTTATCGAGGTAGCTTCTGAAAGGGAGCGGGGTAGAACCGGGGTGAAACCACATTCACATGATGACACAAATCACACTGACGCATCAACGTATGCCTATGATGTTCTATGATAAAGTTGACGATCGTAATCAAAAACATATCACATGTCATCGCATCCAAATTTGGGATCGATGTGTTTTCAAACCGTTCCTCGAAAATATTAGCTTCTATGTTCTTATGATAGTCAATATTGCAGTCTTCAAGTTTTTTTCCACATAATTTCAAAGATTTCAGAGCCCATCCTTTACTTCCTCCGCAATACACAATGATTAGTCGCGATCTTTTGTTTGCAGGCATGTTAGGCGTACACATTCTCGTGTGTCGTGAAAGTTATACCAAGTTTTGTCCAAATAGAAAATTTGCCGTTGTTCTCGTCTATATTTGTTCTGAACATTTGTTACGCAATTCCACTTTTCTTCTGCTTTCCATAACTGCTTGACGTTTATTTAGGGAAGTTTAGGGAAGTTGGTTAAAAATAATAAAAGCAAAATATCCAAATTCGAGAAATCAAGAGTATATAAATTGAAATGTGGAACGTGTTCCAAGGTATATATTGGTCAAACTAGCAGAACATTTAGGAACCGAATCAAGGAACATCATATCAGCTATTTAAATGAGAAATCTTAAAAATCTTCACTCTACCCCGTTTAGAAAACTGGAATTGGTTGATCGGTTCTCGTGAAATAGGGCAAAAAGAAAATGAATTATAACAAAATGCAAAAATTTATGGAACTGCTACCATTGACACAATAACGGTATATTTATATCTCTTTTTCACACACAATTTTTTGCTTTAGTTGAATATGAGATAAGGGCACACAGTTGCTTCTTGGCGACAGTTACAATTAAATGGTGAAAACATTTATCAGAATTAGTTATTACTGATTTCAAACTGTTTGTTAAGTAGTGTCAGTTGCACTGACAGTAATTCAAATCATGATGGTGTACACTTTACAAGAAAGAACTGAATTTATTTTTATTTATAGTGCTGAAGACAGCAGTGCTCTTAGGAGAGCCCGGGTTTTTAATAAAAATGTGGTCAAAATGTGGTCAAAATGTGAGTCACCGATATGTTCTAGACCTTGTTGAAAAATTTGAAGTGGCCGGTTCTGTGTGCAACTAAGCAGTAACGCATCCGAAAGTTCTACGGAAGCCGCACAGATTGAGATTTTAGGCCAATTCGTTGTTGAGCCTACTACTTCAATTTCGAAAGTCGCTAAGTTAGTAAATATTTCCGTTGGTTCTATATACAAAGTTTTAAAACTAAACAAGTTCTTTCCTTACAAAATAAATCAATTTTTTTTCTCAATGGCTTTGTAAATGAGCATAACTGTGGATACTGGGATAATGAAAATCCACACTTGTTTATATAAAATAATTTGCTGAGTTTTTCAACAGTCTTATCTACATGTTCATCCCGTTGCTGGTCAACATATACACCAAGATTTTTCATAGTGTTCACCCAATCAACTTATTGACGATAATCCAGGCCAGAGTGGGAACCCATACCTGGGGCTCCTTCATTGTTTATACGTCATTTTTCACTGCAAACGAGATCCTGATTCAAAAGTTTCTGCTATCAGAAGCATTTCGCAGTGTCACATAATCAGGAACTTTCACGAAACCACCCAAAGCTATCTTGAGACTGGTTGTGCTTCAAATGTGTTTCGATTCGCTCGGCTCAATCCTTCAAGATATGCCTGAAACAGATAAAACAAACCCGATAAACAGAGTTTTCATCCATCCCCCTTGAGAACTGAACCAGATAACAGTCAATAACAATTTGAGAGGAAGAAAGGATGAGTCACGGAGATCTGATACGTAGATTGTTTTCGGTGGGCCAGACTCATATTTATAAAAACGATAACTACGATGACCCCCGAACGGTGATTTACGACCATCGGGGGAAGAACCTATCCCTTATTTCATTCCAAATTTATATACAGCTCGGTCATAAAGTTAGATTGCTACGTATGGGGGAATGGAAAGCAATCTTTTATATTTTTTATCTTTTGATAAGCTCGGAAAGGAATGAGATATGTTTTCTCGTTTCATCCAAGATTTGAAGCCAATGCCATAAAAAACAACAAAATACTTCTATCGAAATGGACAAATGCAAATAACTGATTAGTACCTGTCACCTTGTTCTCTTGAGAACCTCACTAATAGGATTTGACAAGACTAAATAAGTCATAAAGGATTTTTAGGATGGGCACATATTAAAAAAAGGTGAATTCGAAGTTAAGAGGTGTTTTCATGTCCTACATGAGAGCTACAAGATTTCTTCCTCCGTACCATGCTCCACTATTTCCAACAATTTATGACAGAATTAGTTTTAAAAGATTCAAAATCAATTCGTTAAAATCTTCTGAATTTTTTTAACTAATTCTTCAATCCTATTGAAAACACTGTTCTCACACCAGTTGGAAACAACGTGCGTTTCAACAAAATTATCATCATCAGGACATGATGACAACAGTTGATAGATTCATTTCTATCTGTAAAATTTTATTAAAAGTTTCCAGAAAAAGATGACGAGCGTGAAAGTGTGGAACAAATGCATTGGTATGTGATGGAATCGGCCGTTCCTTGAAAGTCCGTACCGTTTTTAACTAACACTTTATTGTGAGACTTTACTGAACAGTTATCACTCCGAGTGATGAAGATATCTGAGGAAGCTTTTGTATAGTGAAACACGGGTGAGGGTTTTGTAAACTGTTCGGTAAAATTCTCATAAGGAATCACCACTTGATTACGATTGATTACGAAATATTGAATGTGAATAGTGTTATTGATTTTCATCAAGTCACGGGTCATATGATTATGGAACAAATTTTCAACTCGTGATTTTCTACGTGAGTAAATTTCTGACAGCAATACTGGATATCTGCTATCAGCCATGACTGAACAGTATTGTTCAAGCTTATGAAGAGTGTTAGTTGGTTCTTCCGAAAGTTTTGTCCATTTCTATGAGTCTACTTTAAACTGTGCTATCTCAGTGCTATCCCATTTAGATCACTTCTGCCAATGTAACACCGGTCGAAAAAATAATTTTTCCTATTAGTCAGTGGGCTATGCTTGAAGACTGGCAGCAAACAAATCTAAAGAAACTAACTTTAAACGTTCAAACCAGTCTTGAATATACCTACACAGTAGGTTATAATCCAACGCCCTTCGTGGTATTAGCCAGGGGAGTAGTTGTTTTCTGATAGGCCTCAGTCCCTTTAACCTACTGTGTAGGTATATTCGAGACTGGCTTGAATATTCAAAGCTAATTTCTTCAGATTTGTTCACTGTCAGTCTTCAAGCATAGCCCACTTATTATTAAGAAAGGTTTTTCTTTCTTATTCACAGGAATCTGGCAAATTACAGATATGCGGTTGGTTAGTACCTCGTCCACTAGATGGAGTGACATTTTGTTGTTTCGCTCCAACTCAGGAAGAGGAATAAAATACTCTGAAAGAATTCCGATTTTCAATTATGGAATATCATTGACTTTGGGTCGATGACGGTCATTATCTTGCAGTGATGAGTGGCTAATGAGCCCGAAACCGGTCTGCAAGTGTGCCTGTTCCAAAATTGAAGGTCGACCCTTTCAGTTGTATTGTCAGTTGCATATGCAGGAAATTTTCTGCACTGACGCCTCTCGGATATAATCCAATGCCCTTCGTGATATTAGCCAGGGGAGTGGTTGTTTTCTGATACGCGTCAGTTCATTTAACCTACTGTGTAGGTATATTCGAGACTGGCTTGAACGTTCGAAGTTCATTTCTTTAGATTTATTCAAATAAATGTTGAACAGGATTGGTCCTAATACGGTTCGTTGAGGTACACCACACGCTACTTTTTGCGGTCTATTCGAGCGATAGCTTCTGAACAAGTTCAGAGCTCTACCTCTGATACCTTCAAACATTTCGATGAGTAGGTTATGGCTCACCATATCGAATGCCTTAGGTGAGTCAAAAAAGACGCAGAAAGTAGGCTGACTTTTGTCCAGAGCTGAATACATTTTGGAGATCAATTTTAGTATCGCATCTTGGGTGGAAACACATTTTCTGAAACCATGTTGTTTATCTGAAATTAAACAAAATTCATCAAAAAATGAAGTCAATTGTCGTTTTAGAGTTTTTTCGAATATTTAAAAAAAATTGATATTACCAAAATAAGCCTGTAGTTGATAAATTCTTGTCTATCGTAATTTTTGTATATGGAATACAATTGTTTTTTCAATGCTGCAAGAAAAAGTTTTTGTTGAATGCATTCATGGATTCCTGGTGCCTTCATGGGTTTCAATTGTGTAATTATTGTTTTTAAAAGAGAATTCAATAGCGGGTTGCGTTGTGGGGAAATATATTCAGGATCATAATTAATTTCTTCTGTACATTTTTGCCCCATGTGACGTAATGTTCATTCATAAGGTTTGTAATTTCTTTAACATTGTCGATATATCTTCTTTCGAGCATTGTAATCATTTTTTAGCCACCGCATTCACCAGATTTGGCACCCTGCGACTTATTCTTGTTCCCAGGATTAAAGAGACCCATAAAAGGACGGCGTTTTTCGACGGTTGGTGAGATAAAAACCGAAACCCTGGGAGAGCTCAAAAGACATACTAAAAAGTATATATCAGAACTGCTTCGAACATTAGAGAAAACGTTGACACAAGTCTTTTTCGAACAGACAGCGTATATGCGTTGACTGTGAGAATAACGGTTATATCCTTGCAGTTACTACCATTGATATCTGTTGCAGTGGCAGATATACTGTTTGAACAGCTCGTTCGATTGATGACTTATTTATTTTATAGAAATTCATGTTGAATATAGAATAAAGAAAATACTTTTGTCTAGTTTCTACTGTGTTTATTTATTCGTTACAACCGGTTTCGGCTTATAAGGCCATTTTCAAGTTACTTTTCTTTATTTTATATTCTGTTCAAACAGGTTCCATTCAACCATGACCCAACAGCCCGTAATTTGTTCCCGTGAGAATTGCTTGAGCTCATATACATTTTCAGTATTTTTTTAGCAATTACCTTAAATTTCAGGAGCACTTCTTCATTGGATTTTACATTCATATCACGGTAAACCTTCAGGTCCATTTTTTTCCAAAGGATTCAAGGTCAACCCCTTGTTTAACATTGACCAAAACGTGATACTCCGTCAGATGTTTTTATCGAAGAATCAGATGTTTATTTTGGTCGCTTGACAGATATTAGTTTCATGGTACACTAATTTCACTTCACTTATAGCTTTAAATGAATCGTAGTCTAGGAACGGAGGTGCAGAATGCTTTCGCCGTCAGTTGTGATAATGTTATCTAACTTTCTTCTCAATTTTTTTCGATAATATAGTGCAATTCGTTCATCTGCGTTCATTTATTTCATGTTCATATACTTGACCTCAACCAAGTTCAACTCAATACACCTCTAATTACATTTTTCAAGACTACGGATCAATCATATATATAAAAATAGATGTTTGTTGGTTGATTGGTAAGTGATAAACTTCTACATCGCTCAACCGATCGTGATGAAACTCAACATGTATAAGTGATGCCCTTGGGGCATTCTGCACAAGTACAACTGAAAGCTTACAATGTGAAACAGACGAACTATCTTTAGCAACCCGAAAGCAGTTTTCAACCCTAACCTATGCTGCTTCCATCACAGCAAAGCCTGAAAACCCAGTATACCATAATGTGATCGCCCATAGATTTTCGTCAACACATGCTAAGAAGAAAATAGTTGACCTTCCTTTATACGAGAGACAAAATTAGTATCTACATAATCTGAACCTCCATCAACCAAAAACCTTCTCCGACCCAAGTATCCCTAACCTCATTCCATGGACTACCCCAAAAATTCTTATTGATAGAAACCTTACCCAGTTCAAAAAAAGAGGCAGCAACTACGAAGTCATCAGATGTAATTTATATAAAATGATCCAAACGAAATACAAGGAGTTTGCCACAATCTACATGGACGTATCCAAATCTGAAGACGGCGTGGGACCAGTCTTCAATCTGATTCATCATTCAAACTCCAGATCCTTCAAGTGCCCTGGAAGCAATCAACCAATTATACTCCAACCATCGCATAATTCGTCATATAAAAAAACTGATCAATATTCTCTATGGAAAACGGGTAGTCATAAAATTTGTATAGGTCCCTTCTTACGTAGATATAAAAGGAAACGGAAAGGCTGACAGATTAGCTGAAGAAGCCACTATCAGTCATTTAAACAGTACAGAAAACTATTTTGTCTATACAGATATGAAACCGTACTATAACAAAACCCTCACTGGATTATGGCAAGATCAATGGAATAGGTCTTGTAGTAAACTTTCCAAAGTAAAAACAAATGAATTTCCATAGGTACATCTCCCGACAAGTAGGAAAACCCAGGTCATAGTATCTCACCTGCGAATAGGCCACACTCGCCTCACCCATGGATACCTCAGTGCTGGGCGACACCAGCCCTATGTGTAACTGTAGCATATATCTTAACATAGTGTGTGCTATAACCCAACTAAAAACTAACTCATGGCATACCGCCTTCAATTAACAACGCATTAGGACCTAAGAGTAATATTGAAAATATTGTAAAGTTTTTAGAAAAAGTTCAACGTTATATAATACCACTGCAACTGATGCATTGTTCAGTCCCTAATAACCATGGAGGTTGATGCGACTTTAAATAAAGTAAAGCAAAAAGAAAGAATCCTTTCATTTGAAAAACGAATTTTCTATGGAATAAACTCCTTGAGAAAGTTTCATCAAACCTACGTAACCTATAACATGCCCCGTTCGTAGCATTTCAAAGATATTAATGCTTGTGCATAAGTACAAATACATGAGGAATTACCTGATTATAACTTTTCAATCTGTTTCTCAATAAAATAAAATAACTCCTACAGAATACTGATGGGATTACCTGTGTTACTGTTTGGAACCTTTCCTCATGAAGATGATCATTTGGTGATCGAAACACGTGTCAAAGTGTTGAAATAACGGGAAAAAACTTCAGTAATATTCACTAATGGGATTGTTTGATTTAACAGGTGGAACTCTACTTCATATCTCTATGCCAATTGGTCTACAAATACTCAAAAATTGACCACGGTTGATTTGTGAATATATGAAAACAATTGCAAACGAATGAAATTGAAAGAGTCTGAATTTCAAATGTTAGTTAAATTTATAGCGCGCAAGATGTCACCGCGGTCAATTTATTATTGTATCTGAAATTACGCTGCAGATGTGACAGGGGCTGTTAAAATAGAGGATGTTGCAGCTGAAATCGACATTACAAACATCCTGCTCGGAGAGCGTATTTAATTCAAGTTTGGTGGACCATTATGTTGACAAATTTGCAAAAACAGTTCGGGCTTGAATGAATGATATTCGCAGTATAATAATAATGGCACAATCGAATGTAATTTGCATTAGATAAAATACAAGCAGGACAAAAAGTCAGATTTATTGGACAACTGTAAATACATCAGGTGAATTCACGTTAATTGTAGTTTAATCACCCACTGAAATCATGAATTGAAAGATTTTATTGTGTCTTTCTTTTTTTTTATATGCAGGCAAATGAAGAAGAAGTGGAGATAGACAGGTCAAATCGGGTACCCTTGAATCCATCTAGTGTGTGCTGATATATATCAGGAAAGAAATCTATCTGAATGTTCATCATCTTCTGATAGAATTTCATCAGCTAAGAAGGCCATCTTTTTCAGAACATATACCAAGGAATTATCAGAGGAAAACAAGTATAGACAAAGCTGGTCAACAGGCAGTATGACTAGAGCAATTAAAAAAAAATGTAAGGAAGGATGAAGTACAATAAAATTACGTTAGAGGAAAACAAGTGTAGACAAAGCTGGTCAGCAGGCAGCATGACTAGTGCAATACAAAAAAAATTCTAAGGAAGGATGAAGTACAATTAAATTACGTTAGAAAAGAGAGTGAAAAATGCTCATTAGCTAGATATGTGTTCAGAATTGGCAGCTGAAAAAACCCTTAGATGTTTGAGATTTGAGACCATTTGTTCGGAATTTCAGGAAAACGATTTAGTTGAACACATTTTGTTTTTTGAAAGAGAGATTTGCATTTGATTAGACAAAAAGTAAAAACACTTCAATCAATATCAATAAATGTGACACAGTTGACTGTTGAATACTGGTTGTATGAATTCCTGTAGGAAAACCATACATTTTCAATGAGAAATCTAAAAGAAAAACCTATCACTATCGCACTACTGTTGTAAATTTTTGTGAACTTCATCCATGGAAAACAAGATTGCAAGTTAAGGCTCTTCTGTTGAATCCTCGTCCCGCGTAGGCAACGGTTACTGAGAACGGCATGATAACACGGATCAACACAAAATTAGACTTTAACTTTAAAGCAATAAATTTCAATTCTTCAGGTCGTAATTAGACGAAAAAATATTTACTGCATAAAAAAGTTTGCTTCTTTATTTAGGATTCTGTTTGAGCGATATTTTTCAAAATCTGTGGTTTTTATTTTTAATTGAAAATTAAACCATTTAAACATTTTTATCATTTTTATGAGGTTATACTGGCAAAAAAACTTACAAAAAAAAAAAAGAAAATAATTTGAAAGTGCTCATAATGTCCTGGTGAAAACGTTTTCCTTGCTCTTCTGAATACGCTCCCATGTTGTTTTTGAATTCATCTGAAT